>OMLC01048931.1:3053-14286 GCA_900302585.1 Regalecus glesne | reverse complement strand
TTTCATATTAAAAAGGAATAATTTCCATTATTGGGATTTTCGAGGAAAGCAAACATGGATTAATTTCTTTCACATTATCTCCCCTGAAATAAAATCTATTATTTTGTTCAATCGGAGGACTAGTGTTGCTTCACTGAATTGTAACAGCCAATTGTGCGACACTTTTACTTGCAAATCATCAAAAAGTGATAAACGCCTTTAAAAAAAAATCTCATTACTTGTTACCGTGAGCAGAATCACTATCCAATATTAAAAAGCAGGCATTAAACGCCACAGAAGTCTCTTTTGTTACTGCGTGCTCTACTGAGAGCTATGATATAACTTTTTTCTTTGGCAAATCAACCAATATAATGGCAGGACAGAGGGACCGCTACAGTAGCTCCTATTTAAGTGGAATATAAATTGATTTTTCTTTGATTGCTGCGGTAACTAGGCCAGCTTAGCTTAGTAGTGGGTAGAGTGGTTGTCTTGTGATGCAGGTTTGGTGATGCTCTGCCCCGTGATGACGGTGACCTGTCCAGGGTATTTCCCCACCTTTTGCCCAATGAGTTCTGAGATAGGCTCTAGTACCCCCAAAACCAAACTTTGAGTAAATGATTGAGAATGGATTGATGGATGGATGGATAGATTGAATGCATGTGAATGTCCCAACAAAGTGGTAAATGTGACAGTGAAAGTAGTAAATCCCTATTTTATCCTAATTCCTGAGATTTCCCAAGAGAAAAGAGACCTCTACGTCACATTTCAAACATCATAGACATCAGGAAAGAATCAGAAATGAGTACTTGTCAACATGTAATTACTTGTCACCTCGTAAGCTCCAAAAGCTTACTAGGAGGCCTTCGTGACAAGTAATTATGCCCAATTCTGTCATTTTTCTGTTCTCTGGGAAGGGTATGCAGTTAATAATTTTTCTCCAAAGAGCAAATTCACTTTCAAGTACTTACATTAAGTTTTGAAGGGTAGAGATTTAAACAAAATCTACCACTGCAATTTGTTTTAGGTTGTACTAACATTGTGCTCTTGTAAAACCTTTTTTTTTCTTGCGAAAGCTTTTCTACCTCCCTCCCAAACACATCCTATGAAAAGTCCACAGGTGCTTTTGAAGGAGAACAGTTTAGGAAACCCAACTTGACAGATTGGTGGACGTGCATTAATTTTCCAACATTAGAAAAGAGGTGTGCAGTCATTAAATAAATATATTGTCAACTACAGACTCCATATAAAAGTGTCTACAGAGTTTCCATCTAGTTTGATGGAAAAAAGCTAGGACTTTTCAATAGGTAATTCTGGCAATCTAAGATGGCGTTTTCTCCTGTTTTTAACCAATTCAGCGTACCATTCTAAAATAAATTTGCCTAGTGTTTTAAAGATAGACTCTAAGACTACCATTGCAGATGGATTTGTCATCTTAAAATAGAGCAAATTAAACATGACACATGTCTGCTTACTAGTCTTATGAGAATCTCAGTGTCCTGTACTCAATAGTGATTAACTTTCAAAGTTCTAGGAAACACAGGGAAATAACTTTGAATAGTGTGTGCGTGCGTGTGTGTGTATGTGTGTGTGTCTGTGTTTCACTCATAAAAATGAATCAGAAATATAAGAACTGAGAGTAGTCTGATCATCACCTTTCAGGTGGTAAAACCAATTTCCATCACCATATATTTGTTCACCTTTAAATGCCCCCTGGAATTCTCAAGCAGCACAACGTACAATGAGCCATTTCTGAGTACGTGTCCAACTCCAAAGTTGGACAATGGCTCAACCAACATAGGCACAGTAAATTGAAAGAGACGATAAAAGATGAGTTAGTGGAGTTTGCAGGATAGGAAAATGCTATCTTCCAGCCACTGTGGCTGGTGTGTCACAAAATTGACCCCCAGGTAAGCTTTTGATAATTCAAATGTCTTTTCTTTTAGTTAGAGCGTAGGTTCTCTGAATCAAGTATGTTTAACCTCTAAAGTGGCAGGTAATATGTGTATATTGGGGGCCACCTCGTTTTCTCGAAGCCTCCAGAAAGTGCAGTTTTTGATCCCACTCTATTCTTATCTTCTCCGCTCCGAAGGAAATGTTCGATATCATTTCTTTAAAGCAGGAACTTATTCGAGCCATGGGTTTTTTATGTGTCCCTCAGGTTCTGCTTGAGAAGTTAATCCCCATCACCATTTTCTGGATCTTCTCTTCGTTCTTTAGGATGTTGGACTTGACAGCACAGATCTTGTCCTGCTGGTCCTTGATCAACTGCTCGAGCTCAGCAAGTTCAGCTTTAAGGGGCTCCACTGCCCAATCTGTAGCTCTATAACACACATGCACACAAGCATGCATGATCACACGCAAATAGAAACAGAGATCAAATGAAAAAACACCCTGGCAATAAGACGCTAGATTAACTATTACAAAAAGTTATCAACTCTTTTCCTGTGCCTGGGTAATGTAACAGCACTATTCATAAAAATGACAGAGGTACGTTTTTCAATCACTTCAGGGTTCCATCAGAGTACATAGTCTATGCCGTATTCAGTAAAACTAATATAATTTCTCTAGAACTCATTTTGTTTTTAGTTTGAATATTTTTTATGACAGGATATGACAATAGAAGCTGAAGACCTTTACAAAACATATCATCATATGACATGACAGCGGATTTAAACGTAAATTTATGATCTACTGGGACTGATTAATATTGTCTTTTAGTACTATTCCAAATGTTTCAATCCCAAGGAAAAAAGTAATTATACAAGCAAGAAAAGGTGTGTGGCATTAGATCCTGAAAATGACCCCTCAGCAATGTGCCACATTTTGATTAAAAAAACAAAACATTTCAAAACATCAAAATGTGTTATCTTTAAAGTTTAAATGTTTTAAAATACCAATATAGTGTATATTTTTTTCCAACATTCTGGAAATTCTCACAATGCCCATAGTAGGAGTGACATGTGCAAATAGGTGCAAATATATCACAGTAGACCCTTTTCATGTCATATGCACTCATATTTCTTCCATATAGAAAAATATTGTTTTAGAAACAAGTGGTCAACATTAGGCAACAGAACTGGTGGAATAGGTCAAAACATTACAATAAATGCCAAATAATAAACATTATAGACTATAATGGTACCAAGAATGTGTGGGTGTGAAAAAGTGATATCATGTGTGTGTGTGTGTGCGAGTGTGTGTGTGTGTTCCCACCCACACACCTCTGCTCCTCGAGTAGGGCTTGAGCATGTTCCTTGTTCTCTAGTCGCCAGTTTTGCAGCTCAGCTTGCATGGAATCCATGTCTTCCTGGATGTAGTCCATGATTTTGCCAAGGGGCAGAGCACTGCGACACACCATCTGAATGGATGAGCGCAGTCGCTCAATCTCCCGTGACACCTGGTCCCGCTCCTTCTTTCTTGCCCCCTCAGACACCACACTCTAGAAGTTAGGTGGTGGTAAGGAGTAGAGATATTGGAGACAAGAATCAACAAAAGATTTAAACGGGGCTTTCTATATTCACTGTTGCACTTCATAGCAATGATTCTCTCAACCTCCAAAAGATTGGTAGCGCTGTTGCCATTTGACAAGAGTTTTTTTTTAAAATGTGATAGTGCATGTGCATTTGGTAGGGATTTTGCATTAGACCGAGGCTTACCTATCATATAGTGAAGCAAAACGATTCTGTCAAAAGTTAAAAGTGAAGCATATGAGAAGAACTGTTCATCTTAGCACTCTGTGTTGCAGTAAACAAGTGCAAGAATGCACACACAAACACATGCACACACACAAAATCCCATGTGTGTGTCTCCCTTGACCAAAACATAATAAACCCTCTTTAGGAATTCTCCCTTTGCCAGCAAAGGATCAAGTGCTCAGAGCCAGAACAGGGTTGTATTTAGTGGTTTAGGATTTCAAGGCTAAAAATGTAAGGCAGGAATTCTACCAACCTAGTTGTATATATAAAGATCAAACGTGTGGCTGAATTGTGTTGGCTAATGTAGGGGGATTGGCTGACTGGCTGTAGAGGGCCTCCAGTGTATAGTGTGTGGTTGGAGGGGTTCTGCTACATCCCGGTTACTGTCAGCCCCTTGATGGTGGGAGGATGTATAAAGAGGGGGCCTCCATTGCCATGGCAAGACCCAGTCATATTTGCTCAGCTGGGCTCAACGAGGACTCTGAGTGTATGCATGTGTATGTGTGTGCATGCATCCATGAGAGAGAGAGAGAGAGAGAGAGAGAGAGAGAGAGAGAGAGAGAGAGAGAGAGAGAGAGAGAGAGAGAGAGAAAGAGAAACTAAGGGAGCACCAGTACCCTCTATCCTAAAGCCACACGCATACAAGCACTTGCATGGACAGCCTACTACCTACCAGAGGCTTAAGCACTTGCGTATACAGTTGACATAAACACAGCACCCACCCACACTCCTGGTCCTAAAGCCTTGTTTATTTTAGTAACAGGCTGTGGCAGTGAGGTTATTTTACTACAGTACTGAGTAACAACTGCTACACTTATGGCCTCTTTCAAGTTCAACTCTTCATCCAATTTATGTCATTCGGTCCAAGTGATGAGAGCACCTGCCCTTGCAAAGCAGCAAGAAATCACACTCACGACAGTGTGTGAACTGACAACTTCATCTTCAAAGCCCACCAACTTCCCTAGAACTTACTTGAATAAGGGGCAAATGTGACGGTTGGGGTAGTTCCCCCTACCTTATCAATTCATCTCTTACAACAAACCCAACAGCTAGGTAATTACAAGGTTGAAAGGTAATTTAACCAGACAGGGCCCGACTATGCAGAATACACACCAAATATCACTATTTGGGTCTCCTTCCCTTCAGGAAGCTGACAAATTTCAGACAAGCACTCTCTCTTTCACCCTTTTGCGGCTGCCCAAGGGTGTGAGGGTCAAAATGTCTTGGCCCATCGGTCCCCCATCGAGGTGGGTGGCTTTCCACTGCGCGCCCCTGAGCCCAGCAGCTAGACAAACACTCCCCAGCTCCTTCAGTCTGCCTGGCTGTGGTCTGGCCTGCATAACCCAGACAAACCCGCCGCTTCACTCTGTTTGACGTCCTCTCGATGCCTCAGCCCCTTGTCCCTCTTGCTTGGAAAATGGGGGAAAAAATTAAAAAAGCTGGAGTGAAAATATGACCCCCAGTTCGTGTGCTCTCTGTCCAGGTGGACATAAATCACTGCTTTATAGAGGCCTACATCAGGGTCTACAAGTCTATGACCGCTCCTAGTCCCCTCCTTCTCACTGGGATCCCAGAAAAATATTTGTTTAAAATAGGATGGCTGAGAAGCAAGAGGGGGATACACGGCACAAATGAAGAAGGCAAACAGGTTTTCCCATTATCTCAGAGAGAAACAGAAACACAGGGCAATATGGGGAAAATGAAGGGCTTCAAGCCAAGGTTCCTAAGAACAGGTGGTGCGTTATGAAGATGCTATAGAGGAAATATTAAAGCCAGAGATGTAAGTGGATGGTACCAAATATTTATACTTGAGACACTTTGTTGAATATTATATTTCAATCGAGTTTTCCTTGCAAATTTAACTGAGCCCATATCTGAAAATTGCATATTTTTCCTAATTCTCCCATTTCTTGTTTTCATAAGCATCTATGTCCTATGTAGAGCACTGTATGCCAAAACAACCAAATATAAAAACGGTTTCTGTCCAAAGGATGTAATTCAAATGAACACTTAACATTGTCAAATATATACTGTACTGTACATCCATCCATTGTCAACTGCTTATCAGAAATCGGGTCGCGGGGGAACTGGAGCCTATCTCCGTTCTCATTGGGCGAGAGGCGGGGTACACTCTGTATAGGTCGCCAGTCTATAACAGGGCAGAGCATTAGGGGAACAGTGCCTTGCTCAAGGACACCCCGACACACACTTCTCTGCGGGTGCGGGGATCGAACCTGCAACCTTCCGATCGCCAGGCGACCGCTTTACCCACTGAGCCATGCTGCCCCTACCTGTACTGTACATTGTATGTATATTAGTGTCATCTGTCAAGTCCCTCAATCTATCTCAAGCATGTATGTAAATAAGCTGCTAAAATTTATTTCAATATCCCTGAAACATTCTTTGCACCACTGGATTTTATTATTTCTTATTTTCACTGGTATATAGTCAATCTTTATATATATACCCGAAGGTTGTTGGGTTCTTGTGTTTTCCTTCTATGTGAAGTACCTGTGAAAGCCATTGAACCAAAGTCAAATTCCATGTATGTGAAAAACTACATGGCCAGTAAAATGATTCTGATGTTGTTCTGCAAAGCACATTTTAGAAGTTCTTATGAATACATTCGCCTAAACTTTATAAGATTAAGAAAAACCATATTCCCTAACATCTCCAGTGCCCTAAAAAGTTCAGATCCTTGAGTTAAAGGCTCATAGATCAATATGCAAGACTGCAAATTATAAATGCTGAATTCACATGTTCCCCAATCACACAATCAGCCTAATTAAGAGATTTATCCAGGGGGAAAGAAGGAAGACTTTGGTCAGATTAAAAGTCATGACAGAGTTATGAAACCAAGTGTAAAGGGTGTGTTAACCACTAGGTTATGGCAAGTGTTTGGCAGGTTATTGCACATTCATGTTAAGTTTGTTATTTCAGTGAAAGAGCATGGTTATTTCCAACATTTAGTGTAGAAGCCTTCAGGATATTCAGTGCCTTGCTCTCTCTTTATTGCTTAACACAAATACGAAGAAAACTCTGGTTGATCAGAGGCTCTATTACATCATGTGAGACCACAGAGAGACTATAAGAGGAAACAACTTGTAACAACTGGAAACAATCTCCTCCTGGCTACTGGTGTCCATTTGGAGACACTAATTCATATCCTAATAGTTTTTACAGTGTGTTCCCAGACAGGGTCTCATAGGTGGGCCAGGGAGCAACACATTACATGATGGGAATCAGTTTTGGAGGTTGTTCACGGCCTTCTTCCTTATTTTTCATAAAAGGCTATCCGAAGGTCCAGTCAGATCATAAAAATAGTTGAGAGTCAGTGAGGTAAAGAGAGAAGCTGAAGGCTGAGGGCCAGGGGGGCTACAGGATGTTGTTACAAGGTCACTGTAGCCCCTTGGGGTCACAGCTGAGATCATCGCCCTGAGATGAACTGAGAGGAATGCTCAAAAGGGATAACTATGGGGTTGGATGTACTGACAAAGGGAAATAATAGTGCTGACTAATCCCCTCTCAAAAAAACAAAATAACTCTAAACGACACCCATAGGTTCTGAAAGACGTTTTGAGGGAAATGCTTTGGCAACTCTTAGGGCCAAAGATGATTGGCTTGCTGTACACTGATTGACTTTAGGATCCACACCCTATACTTCCACTTTGTTCATATGTTGTAAAGGCTGCTAGAGTCTGGCCTGAAATCAGATCATCCTTGTCGCCAGATATTTCTCAGAAACCCTCCACCAATACCTTTGATATGTCAACATGGCCCCGGTGAAAGCAATACAGCTAATGGAATGTCATGGGGTCATTTCCTTACGCTTCCACCAAACCCCCCCCTCCAAAAAAATTGATGTTTATGAGGACACTGGGCCTGCAGGGAGAAGTATTTATTTTCCTGACTATTCTGCAGAGTGTACTCTGGCCCTTCTCCTCCGTGACTCTCACTCAACAGCCATCCATTTGTGTGCCACAGGGTTTATTTATACATTACAAACCTTCATCAAGGCTAATTTGATGGGGGTAAAGAAAAAGGGAAAAAGTGTACACAAAAAATTCTTATGAAAACGCAGCTGCTGCACGGGGCAGATTCTGTCTAAATAGAAAGACGCCCTTCGAGACGTATCTTGGAATAATATACAAATGCGTCGAGGGGTCGTGAGGAAGGTCTAACCCATAAATATACAGCAAATTCTTCAGTCGCACACACTGTGGCAGGATATGGTAAAATACAATCACTCCAACTGTTCAAAAACAGCCTCTTGTTTACATCAGTGCAGCAATGCGGTAGGCAGGCATTGGCGTTAACAATAGTAAAACAGATCAAGGAAGGCATACATGATAAAGAACAGAAGTTCATTATGGGAATCTGCCAAAGACTGGATTTCCCCAAAAATGCAAAAGATGTCAGACTCAAGGAATTCTGTATAGAACTTCCAAGGTCAGTAATAAATCATATGGATCATGACTTAAAAAATCTGACTATTTTGATAAACACCAGTGTTTAAAATTGTGCCAGCTGAAATTTCAAACCTGTCACAGCACATGTGACGGGGAAGCTCAATATTTACATTTTTTAACCCTACATGTTTTGCCATGATTACAAGAGAGAAACGACTCCATTACACTGACCCCTCCACCCTTTCATGTCAGGAAGGAAGTCATTACAGTCCTTTATACAGCTGACGAGGCAAGGCCAATAATGGAGGGGGGGTTTAAGTCCCTATTTTGCCTACCTCCTATTCAGATTGTAGAGATCTCCAAGCTGCCTTCACAGACCATACAGGATACTCAGAGATGAGAGTCTGGAACCTCTGAAAGCTGAGGAGGCCGTATTAAGTCAATTAGGATAAACCCTGTAGGCTGTGCTCAGGTTGTGCCAAAAACCCCAACTATTTTAGTTTGTGAATGCGGTCTCATATGACTTGAATTGGCTATTAAGAACTGTGTATAGCCTATCTTCCTTTTATTTATTTTTCAAAGAGAGAGAGATAAATCTAAGGAATAAATCATGAGATTGTACAGAAATACTCAGAAGTGACAATTCAGAGGGAAGTATAAATCTTGACTTAATGGCAGCCTGACTCAGAGCTAGGCAGCCAAGCTACCTCTATTCACCCAGTGGGTGAGCTTAGACAACTTCACTGAAATGAGCAATGAGGGATGGGGGCCGAGGTCAGGGTTAGGAGGGGACAGACTAGGTGCCTTTCTGCATGAGTGACACTCAAAAACAGCACTTCCATCAGAGTCAGGGTGGTCAGCTGGGCAAATATGCCCAGCTGACGAATATGCTTCAGCAGAGAGGACCACCCAAACCAGACATTGTATGCACCACTTGAAAACAGACCAGACTTCAAGCTTCACACTGATTCACTCTCCAAATACTGACCATGAGGGAGCTCTCTCTTTCTTTCTGATAAACATGATGGCAGAGGGGAGCGGATGAGTAGTGGTAGCAGTACATCAATTTTAAATGGGACGGAGGCGATGGGTGTAAGTTCAGAATAATAAAGAATATATAATGCATAAAACGTGGTTGACAGACATTTAGAGTTAAGGCGTCCAGGAAGAGATGAAATTCGGGGAACTTCACTGGCACACAAAGCCATCATACACTGTATTGTTTGAAATGGAAGGCGTTCAGTGACAAAGTAAATCAAGACTGAAACTCTTACTGTCAGGAGAACTGGCTGCACATAGTCTGTTTTCCACAATTATTGAATGCTGACACAAGACCGCACATGGCAAGGGAATGCAAACAGTCCAAACAATTGCTCAAAAAACCCAAAGAACTAGCTCACAAGACAAGGAAGATTGAAGATAATATGGCAAACAAAAGTTATAATCACAATTTTTAGGCATGTCCAGGATATGGTACAGCTATCTAAGCCTTAATAACAAGTTTATCGACCTTCCAGACATCTTGATGTATGTTTCAATTGTGTGTGGTCTGGTTGATATCATACTGGTTTGGTTGTTTTTATCCTTTCAGGTTCAATGAAAAGGAATTTTTGTTGTGGGTTTCAAGGCCTTGTAATCACCACTCTCCAATCCCAATATCTTACTAATATATTTTATTTGATAATAGCTAGTGTTACTCGGAACTATGCAATGTGGTCCAAATGGCTGCCCTTTGGAGCAGATTTTCCTGGGAGAAATGGTGTGTGACACTGATGGAGAGGCTAATCTTAGGCTCTGAGTCACAGGAGAAGAATGAACCAGTTCAGCTGTTTTTGGACTTACAGTGCTCTCTAGTGGCAATGAATGAAAACCAACGCTATATACCTGGTCTTTCAAATTTGAGGAGGCTGTTGATGTTTCATAATCTTTCTTGGTCTCAAGAATTTTTTTCACAAGCCCACCTATGGAGATAAAAAAATGGGGCAGTCAATTCTGTTTTATTTTCCAAATCAGTGATAATATGAAAAAATAACTCTGATTGCGTACCATGGTTCTCTTCCTCATCAAGTTCCTCTGAAGGTCCCTGAAAGAAAAAAATCAGGAGACTGAAATCCAAAATGTTCTTTTTTCATGTTGTTTGACCAAATCATTGCTACAGAATTTCTGTCTTACCACCATCATCTTAGGGATTTCTGAAGGTGGCAGGGCAGTCTCCTCCACTAAAAACTGCTCATCTTCATCCTCAGACAGCTTTTTCCCCTCCATAATGACTGCAGCCAAAGGCTGGGCACTGACCAGCCTAGCAAACAGACAGAGATTTAGATCATGTTTTTCTAATCAAAGTCTGAAATCTGAAATGGAAAAAATATTAAGCTAACACAAATTTAATATATGTAATTTGGTTTAAGCTTATCAAAGCACCTAATGGTGAAATCAGTGCACGTATGACACCAGAAGGAGCTATATCCTGCAGTATAAGCAATAAGCTCTACCTAGTGAGCAATATAGGTGAGACTTGAGCAACATGGTATTCTACATTTGCTTCTACATATGTTTGATGAGTTTGTTAGACACATAAAACACTAGCCTTTATCACAAAAAGGTGAATCTGTTCAGCTGGATCAGAAGTTTATTTAGAAACGTTTCGTCACTCTCCAGGTGACTTCTTCAGTCTGAGCTGAAGGCAAACATCCCCCTCCTTATAAACAGTACCTTGATGCCACACAACAATAGGTTGGTTTCCTATACAAGTTGGGTGATCAACTGCACATTCAGTGACAATGGGCACCATTCACAGAGGATTGGGGAATGTTTGCAATCACGGCATTGTAAGACGCCGACAGATGTACTCTCAGGCCACCTCCCCTATTCAAAGAAGGTCGTTCCCTCTTCACGTAAATGGCCTCCTTCACCCCCCTCTCAAACCAGCGTTCCTCCCTATCAAGGATGTGAACATCATCATCCTAGAATGAGTGGCCACTCGCCTGTAGGTGGGTGTAGACCGCAGAGTGTAGGCCTGAGAGTACATCTATCGGTGTCTTACAATGCCGTGATCGCAAACATTCCCCAATCCTCCGTGAATGGTGCCCATTGTCACTGAATGTGCAGTTGATCACCCAACTTGCATAGGAAACCAACCTATTGTTGTGT
>OMLC01048913.1:0-10000 GCA_900302585.1 Regalecus glesne | reverse complement strand
GTTGGCAACTGCAGGGAGGTGCAGGCACAACATGGACCAGTGGCTTCATGTGGGTGGGACCATAGTGGCAGTTGCCCAGGGCAGAAAATTCTTAGTGGTGCAAAATTTAAAAAGAGAAAAATAGTTCTGATAAATCTAAAATAAATAAATAAATAGATTAATTAATCCTGATGTTCCAACATTCTAGACAGTTTCCCAACAGGACAGGGCGAGTAGACGTTGCCATGCATCATTTTACAGTATTTTGGGGGCCTGTGGGCAACCCATGCTACCATACTGGTACAGACACACAAGTACTCACCTGTCTACGGAGGTCCCTGGTCTTCTTGGTCATTTTGTCAATGGCGGAGTTCAGTGGGTCACCTTTCTCTTTCCTGCCGGTCTGTGGGTAGAACCAAGAAACATCAGGTGAGTGGTATTGGATTTTCACTTTCACCGCGGTTTTGACATCCACTTGTTGCCATGATATTAAAGTGCATCAGTCTGAACACCTGCTCAATATGTGGAATCAGGCTAAAAATATCCATCCCTCCATCCATCCATCCATCCATCCATCCATCCATCCATCCATCCATCCATCCATCCATCCATCCCTCCATCCATCCCTCCATCCATCCATCAACTGCAGACGTAGCAGTTCCAGTAGGGGACCCCAATCTTCCCCTTCCCTCGTTACATCCACTGGCTCTGACGGGGCTTTCCTAGGCCAGGGTGGAGATATAATCCCCACCTGGTCCTCGGCCTACCCCGTGGCCTCCTCCCAGTAGGAGGTTCCTGAACCACCTCAGCTGACTCCTTTTTATGTAAAGGAGCAGCAGCTCTACTCCGAGTCTATCTTAATAAGGCGTGACTGAATGACTGACTGATCGAGAGTGTGCTCTGTCAGACAGGGAGCTTTTGAGATACAGAAGCATGGGGAGATTACTACATGATGACATGCCGAACCTTTTATTCCATGAACTGATAAGCGTGGTTAGTCATAACAAACTGATGCTACGAATGTTCACCAGAACTCTGCTATTACTGGCATGTTGAGGCAGGGATAGCGATTTCCACAGAAATCTTATTTCCACTTGACAGCTAATTGCAGAATATTGCAACACACATCAACGCTCATTCAAACACGAGTGTTGGACTCATATGCTGACACCCAGGTGGGCCAACACGTACCAACTCATACGTACATGTGCATATAATCGCAAATGAATTTTTCCACCAACATACTCCAACATATAAGCTTGCCACGCAAATGTACTACACAAGTGTATATATGGATTATATGCTTGCACGGAGACACACACACACCAATACACAAGACATAAGGAAGACAGTCCTGCTGCCCACACGCTGGAAATCACAAAATAAGCCACAGGCTCATGCATTTACACACAGATAAGCACAGGCACATGCACACCCATGCACACCCCACTCTCCATGGGCAGATCACTACACAGGGAGCTTATATAAGGGAGAGTGGGAGGGCGAGAGCTATTTCAGGACCAGAGAGATACACATGTGTGTGTGTGTGTGTGTGTGTGGGACTGTTGTGTCCATAAGGACCCTGATTTAGTGGGTTTCATAACCAGTCAAGTTTGAAGTTAAGTTTGGCTTGAAACCTCTGGCAGCTTAAAGAGTCTCTGCACCTACGATCCGAACACTCCGGGCCGCTTGCTGACAGTTTGAAAGCTGCTGATTCCACAGAGCTGTGAAACCACCGAGAGAGAAGAAAAAAGACAAGAAAATGCCAACAGGCGTCAAGCCAAACACATCAAACTCACCCAAAGTGTCACAACAACAGCTTGAGTCTCACTCCTGCAACTGTGTTAACAGCAAGTGGCGAAGATGCAGAGGCCATCGTTGAGCTTTGTTGGGGTACCTTTGAAGAAACTCACCCATTCTTTTCTACAGGCTTTGGGAACTGACGAGCCAGGGGCTGTGGGTTCAAACCCACAATGAGGGATCAGGGAGGGCATCTGGCTTTTATCACCCAAGCTCCATCTAAGTCAATGTTCACCCCCATAACTTAGTCGTGACATGTAAAAGGAACGCACTGTGGCAAACACAGAGTTAAGTCTGGGGATGTTATTTAATCCTCAGATACATGTGTTTGTTACAGTGCACCGTCCTCCTCCGCAGTGTCCCAGAGTCTGCCTGTAGGCTTTTGGCATCCGTGAATTCTCTGACGATTCACAATTTTCAATAGCCTTCCCATTTCATTATTTTTTTTGTAGGGGCTGACCCAGAAAGGAGAGCCTCTCCTGTGACAACACTGTATTAAGGCGAGATAGTATTAGTTTAAAGGAGGAAGAGAGATCCGCTTGCCAGAGGCAAGAATGACTGAAACAGTCCACCGCAGCCAAAGGCCTGAGCCGAAATAAGTGCACAGATTCAGGGAATCCATCTCCTCTGACTTTATCACGGTCATTTGCAGTCTCATCAGGACTCCTTTTTTATGGTTGTTGGAACGGTTTCACTTTATTTCAACACAGTTCCACTTGCTTGACACTTTCAATAGCCAGCAATTGTGAGAAATTACGATTTGTTTTACGGGAAACGGGATCCTTACCTTACACCCACCTCTAAAATATGTAACGTCTCAAGACTAGAGCAGCTTGACTGAGTTGCATATTGAATAATTTGAGATGACATTAATTTTCCTGCGAACGCTCTCATTTGACCGTTTTATCTCTGTGAAAGGACTTTTACACTCACTGAAAGGTTGAAAGTAGACAAGACCTCCAGTAACTCCGGCACTTGGCGATGAAGTGTTATCACATTTCCACACCTTCTTCTGCCATCGATCACGTTGCCTCATCTCAGTACTGTGACAACCAAAGGTTCATAATTCTCTATAGCCCTTCGCTAATGGGTCCGACCCTTTAGCTGACTGGTTAGCCTACTTGTCTTAGGTTCGGACGACCCGGGTCCAGTTCCCAGCTTGCCCCCCTTGAGTTCGCTACAGCATGATGGCGTAGGTGGCCATGTTTTGGGCTAAGGGCAAGTATGACAGTCCTTAAAAGACTGTAAAACGTTGCGTTGTGGTGACCACTCACCTTCAGGACAATTGGTAAGTTTGAACAGTAATAATTAGCAGCGATCACACCCGTGTTTACGTAGATAATACGTTCTACGACGTAATATTTCTCCGACGTGGCTAGGTTTCCTTGACTACATTACCCACAACCCCCAGCGGAGATGACGTTCTTTTTCTACGACAAAGACTTGTGTCTAGCTGGCAAAATAAAGAGTTTTCCTGGCTTTCCGACACGCAAATAAATCTCACTATCCTGTTTGTGCTATTCTTGCAACGTTTATTTGCCCCATCATGTTGAAAAACTATGTAGAGTGTTACCACCTTCAACCACAGAAAGGCTAATCGGTTCAAGTGGATCAGAAGTTTATTCAGAAACGTTTCTTCACTCAAAAAGGTGACATCTTCAGTCTGAGCGACTGCAGTATCCCCACCATTATAAACAATTCAGTCATACCACACCACAAAAGGCTGGGTTCATATACCAGTAGATCATTGTTGTACTTTCAATGGTAATGAGTACTATTCACAGAGGATTGGGGAATATTCGCAATCACAGCATTGTAAGAGGACGACAGATGTACATACACAGATGTGTAGAGTGGTTTGGATTCACCATGGTTATCTTTGTGTGTGTGTGGTTGGGGGGGGGGGTGCTGGCTGAGTTGTGTACTCTTCTATCCTCTCACATACCGTCCTCTCCATCCTTGGTATTGTTTAATCAGTGACTCCGTGCTCGCTGCACTACTGCCAGACCTCAGCAGGCTGATTAGCATCGCCCTATGTGAGCATGGTGTTGTCAGAGAGAAACCAAAAGAGCTCTATTCCAGAACGAAACAATATTTACTGGAGGGAGAAGATTCCTGCTGTTATGGGAAAAACATCAATTTCACAAAATTAAACAAGATTACACAAGATTGAAGAATTACACAGGCAGCGTAAACTGGCCGCTGGCGACTTATACAAGAGTATTATTAAAAGTCTCCTTTGAGACTCAATGTGTCACTCACTACTTTCTGCTCTTGCTTTGCCTTTGAAAGCCCCTTGTTATCATGGGATTAAGCAAACTCCAGCTCTCTTTGAACAGTTGCACTTATTGAGGATAATTTGTGTCAGCAAAGTTCCTATACAAACAAGCAGTTGACAGGCTGTGAAAATCAGGGCCTTTAAAACCTTCATACCTTTAGAATGCAGGTTCTCAACTTGTAGCATTTCATTGAGAGAGGTCTGTTTTACATGTCATGATTAGTCCCCATGTTGTGGGGTGGACAGGCCAGATGCCCTTCCTGAAACGCCACGGTGGGTTTGAACCAACAACATTTGTCTCATTAGTTCCTGAAGCATACTCTCTACTGCTGAGCTAAGGGTCATAGTTTAGAAGGTAGGGTGGTTATCTAGTAATCACACATTGGTGAGTCAATCCGCTGTCTAGCAAAAAACGTGTCGAGGTCCTTGAGCACCACATGGCAGCTGGGCTCACTGCTCCTATATAACAGGATGGGTCAAATGCAGAGAACAACTTCCACCAGACTTGGTCATCTAAAACAGTCATTTTCCTCAATTATTTTCTACCATGTAACATTACATTATGAATCATTATCAGACAGCAGATTTCTTTAAGACTCTTACGTTGAAAAGGACTCCCATCAGGGTCGACAT
Organism: Regalecus glesne; assembly: GCA_900302585.1. Lineage (NCBI taxonomy): Eukaryota > Metazoa > Chordata > Actinopteri > Lampriformes > Regalecidae > Regalecus > Regalecus glesne. The sequence goes on along the minus strand of OMLC01048913.1, from coordinate 5,310 downwards.
CGTGGCACCTGCCATCTGTCCAATATAAATACATTCTGACTTTGGCAAGTAGGTCTGCTCCTCTGATGGACTTTGGCAGGTAACCAGCCGCTGTCTGATTCATGCTCTGAATCATATTTGGCTGATGAACAAGTCCACGTAACTGGTGTATTTTAGACTCTACAAAGTGCCTGTTGGGGAATAGTCTATTTCTAGCTCTGGCAGTGTTCAGTCAAGGAGAGGAAAGTGTAGGATGAATGTCTATATATTAGCAAATTCACATGTTTAATTAGCTGGGGCTGTGGTAGTTCAGTGGTAAAGTGTGCAGTTTAGGAACTGTTGAGCCAAATGTTGCAAGTTCAAACCCACCATGGGTTGTCTTGAGGAGCATCCGGCCTCCATATTAGTCCGTGTCTACCCCTGTAATTTAGGGACAAATTTTGACATGAAAAAATGGATTAGTTTAACATCTTATCAGTGGACCCCAGTGAATCTGAGACTGTTTGGCATAACCAAATAGTAGTCTCCCCCAAACACTGCTATAACCACAATTAATTACAAAAACCAGGTCTGCTTTCATCTATCATGATTAGTTAACAAGAAAACCCTTTGCTTGGGAAAACAAGACAAATTGCCTCACTTGGGACCAAGGCATACAAAGGAGGCCACCTTTGAAGAGCTGTTGTGTGGTGCATCCACATCAGTCCACTAACACTAGAATGAGAAGAGGACTTTGTATGTGCGATGTAGGCAGATCTGTCTGTCGGCTTCTCTTGCGGGTCCTCTGTTTGGGCTCATGGTGGCAGAGTGGTCCAGGTCAGGCATAGTAGGTTTGAGCCCACCTCAGGGTGTCAGGAAAAGGGCATCTGGCCTTAATCCCCCCCCATGGTTGGGTAAATGAAAGGCATTCACTGTAAAGCACTTTGAGTGGTTGCTAGACTAGAAAAGCATCATATGAAAAGTTGACCATTTGCCATTTGTGTATTTTTGTAGTCGTATCTGGCAAGGTGAGATGGAGACATTACGACAAGTCAAGGCAACGTGGAAGTCAAACAGGAAGAACCGATTATAACTATTAATCCACTGGCTATTGACTCCTGACTCCTATTCACATACCCTGTGATGGTGCGAGTGCCAGGCCATATTTTGCTCCGTTTAATTTGAATGTATCCCCTGCAGTGAGACAGATTACTTGTCCATATGTATTCCTCCAGCAGAGAGGCTGAACCATACGACAGGGGGAAATGGGGAAAAACACCACGGCATCTGTATAACATTTTCTCCCAACACATGGGGATTCACAGTAGATCTATACAGTGGATATCAAAAGTCTACCTAGCCATGTGAAAACACCAGGTTTTGGGGATATAAAAGAACAAAACCAAGATAAATCCTATCAGAAGTCTTTCAAGCCTGAGTGTGAAGTCACAAGTTGTAAAGATAAAATAAAAAACAATCTGAAAAAGAGGAAAAACACAAAAATTAGATGTTTGAATTAGTTTGAGCCCTTCTTTCATAATCAGGGATGTGTCTGTGTTCAGAATGAACCCAACACATACAAACTCATGTTAAATAGTAGTTAGCACACACCTGCCATCCATTAAAGTGACTGAGATTAACCCCAAACTCAGTCCAGCTGTTCCTGTAGGACTACCCTGACCGCTTTCTGGTTGTATCCACCGGCAGGAGCCATGGTCCACACAGAGCTTACCAAACATGGATGGGATCTCATCGTTGAATGGTATCGATCAGGAGAAGGGTACCAAATAATTCCAAGGCCTTGGATTTACCATGGAACACAGTGAAGACAATCACCAACAAGTGGAGACAATATGGCACAGCAGTAATATGACCGAGAACAGGATGTCCCTCCAAAGTTGATGAGAAGACACGGAGACAACTGGACAGGGAGGCTGCCAAGACACCTACGGCAGCAATAAAGAGCTGCAGGAATTTCTGCCGATTACTGGTTGTGCCCTACATGTGACAACAATCTCTTTTATTCATCATATGTCTGGGCTACAGGGTAGGATGGCACGATCAGAGCCTTTTCACATGAAAAAACTATCCAAGCCTGGCTAAATGTTGCAAAAAGACACATCCAGTCGTCCAAAACCGTGTAAAAAGTGTTATGTTCTGTTGAGACCAAACTTTAACTCTTCGTCCGAGATCCCAAAATGTGTGTTTGGTGTAAAAACAACACAGCACATCACCAGAAGATCACCGTACCCATGGTGAAGCATGGTGGTGTCAGCATCAGGCTTTGAGGCTGCTTTCTTTCACCCAGGACTTCAGTCAAGATGGAGGGACTGGTGAATAGCTCCAAATACCAGTTGATTTTGGCCCCAAACCTGCTGGCGTCTGTTGGAAAGTTGAAGAGGAATTTCACCTTTCAGCATGACAAAGACCCAAAGCACACATCCACATCAACAAAGGAATAGCTTCACCGGAATACGATCAGTGTTTCGGGAAGGCCCAGCCAGAGCCCAGACCTGGATCCAATAGAAAATCAGTTGGGTGACCTCTAGAGCGCTGTGCACATGAGACGTCCCCATAAATTGATGAATCTAAAATATTTCTGTCTCTGTTTCACTGTAATTCTATGGGTTGAAATGGCTAAAATGCTTTAGTATGGTTCCCTTATTTTACATCACAAATCTTCCATTTTAACAGAGGCGTGCAGAATTTTCATGTAAAGTGTAAAGAGTATTTCTTCTTTCGTCAAAGCATCATTATAATATGAATGGAAACACTCAACAAAATGCACCATTGCCATCGTTCTACCAAGAGGGAAGCCCCAGCCAAAGCCCGCGGGTGGGTTGCTCATTACAGCAAGGAACTAACAGTTCCTGGTTGACCCAGGGAGACAAACTGAGGTTCCTGGACACCATCACACCTACCATACTCTGGCCAGACATGGCCCTGATATCCACGGCAGCCAAATAAGTGGTTTTGCTAACTGTCCACTGGGAGGAGAGGAAGAGAGCCAGGTATGCAGATCTGGTAGCTGGGTGTTTGAGGAATGGGTGGAAGGTGTGTTGTGAGCTAGTTGAAGCGGGCTGCAGGGGCTTTGGAGGTCAAGTCTCGACAAAGGGTTCCTGGGACTCTTGGGGATTTGCGAGATACAAAGAAGAGCCACTGGAGACAGCATGGAAGCTGCTGAAAGGCTGCCCATTAGGTTGAAGAGGGGCTTGGGTGAAAGTGTGTGATGTTAAGACCAGGTCGCACCACGAGGTGTATTAATGAACCAAGTCGGGTGACGAGGTCTTTGACCTGAATTCTTTCTTTTCTTGTAAAGCAGCAGGTATTAACCGTTTGCTTCCTCCCCTCCCTTTCTATGTGTAACTGATTATTATAATATTATTATGACTGGCTCCTGATTCCACATCCTCTGTCATATTGCCATTACTTCACTGAGACCCCAGGGACACATGATCCAGTATCCCTTTTTGCACTGTGGAACTGGAGAAAGCCCTCCTTCAACCTTCCTCAGTCCATTGTGTAATTTTCCAGTGGAAAAGTATAAGAATAAAAGCCCTGTCCAGGAACGGTGGGATACCTCTCATTTGAAGCATGTCGATTTTTGGTTTAGAGACAATACTTTGGCAATAAGTGCACCTCACAATGCTTGCAACCCCCCAAACAGGACATAGAGCATATCCCAAGCAGGCAGTTGGTGGGGTGGAGGCCATTCGGTGGCAGTGAGGTAATATGAGGTAAGCATAACGGCAGCAGCAGAGGCATGCGTATGGAGTTCATCTAGTTGGCTGATAGGCCACCCGTAAAAAGGGATGGCTGGGATTGGTGTCTAGCTGCTATCTCACATTCCATTGTCCAACATGGTGTTTGGCTTTTGACTGTCTTAAAACATAACCTGTAACTGACAGTGTTGGATAATACATGGCTGAAGAAGAGAAACAGACCCAGGTTATGTTTTAAAAAATGAAACAATATAGACATTACACTGTGAAATATGTGTGGACCAAAGGAATCTCGTTTTGATCACCGAGCTAAAACTTTCAGGTGATATAAGAGCAAACTCATGACAAAATATGAATTTCTATTCAAAATGTTATAAATCACACCTGGGTCAGCCACTTTTGTGAAGATCTAAGCCTCGAACACAAACACACATAGAGGAAAACCCAAAAAGCACCATGTAGTTGCTTGTTTTTTCTTTTTAATCATAAATCACTGGTTTACAAAACTGATATCGGGACAATGATAAGACTGACTTGGTAATCTCCTGAATCAAAAAGAAAAAACATCCCTAACGGAAACTCTAGTTAAACCACTTTACATGTAAATGTATGTGTGTGTCGAGGTCTACAAGTCTCTAGTCCTTGGTCAATCCAGCAGAAGAGCTGTTGGCTGGTTTTGTGGTGCTCTATTGTACAGTAGGTTGTCTTGTTTTCAGCGTATCGTCATGGTGATTCAAGTACAGTCATCATCCAAATAACAGGTCGTCTGCTCGTCCATCATGTCCTCCATCTTGCAGGTGTCATGGCTACTCGGAGCCGAGACCATTTGACACTGTTAGAGTTGCTGAGTGTGTCCTGCTGCGTTCATCATTTTGTATTTAACACCCGGACAGTCTTACGGCCGTAGTGCCAGTAGCTGTAGCCTGACGCTGCTGTGGTCACTGCTGTGATGTACCTAAAACAAAGCGATATGTTCATCATCAAAGTTGTTTCTGCTGACTGGCCAAACGGCTTCCAACAGCAATGTCACTTCCAATGAAACATGGCCTGGGTGTATTATTGAAAATATAATAACACGAGTGGGGTGCTTTTAGCTAGCCTACAGGTAAATTGCAAAGGTTACTTTTGTGATGAACAGGACTGTGTTTGTCCAAAATTACTTGTTACACTGGACTGTAGGTTCGTTTTTATTTAAACGAGTGTCTTGCTTAAGGACACTTCAACATGCTTTATGAAGGGACTGGGGATCAAACCACCAATCTTCCGATTGCTAGACAACTGCCCTACCTACCTCCTGAGCTATGCTGACCTATCAATTTAAATTTTCTTCCTCATCATCATCTACAGGGGGACATTATTTTAATTCTGCCAATAAAAGCAGGGTCAGTTATTGAAAGGACTTTAATATGGGAATGGTGTCTGTTACCATAGTGACCGCAACAGGAGGTTAGGTGGAAGACTGGATCAGCTAACTGAGTTTGTGTGTAAGCGTGTGCATGTGTATTTGAAATAGGTGTGCTGTGTGTTACCATAGCGACTGTAGCAGCAGACTGTCTGTATACTGAAAGACTGGAGAGGCCAGAGAAGCTGCCACCAAAAGGAGCTGAATAGCAGTGTTCACCTGTGACAC
>OMLC01048901.1:6937-31520 GCA_900302585.1 Regalecus glesne | reverse complement strand
TATACTTTACTAAGTACTGTATGCACTACCCTCTGTGGATGGGGGTCAGAATTCATCCACCGTATCCCTGCGTGTCGTAAGAGGCGACTAAAAGGGTTGGCGTCAGGAAGGGCATCCGGTCATAAAACTTCGCTCCACAACAAAATTCATGGAGAGTCAATGACTTGGAGGAGACGAATCCATGGACCGGTCAACCCCCGCTAGCGGGGAAAACGGCCGGAATACAAATCCTGTTTGTGTGTGTAAGTACTGTATGTACTGTGTGTGTGGTCTATGCTTTGACCACCCTGCAAATTAAATGTATCACTGTAAGTATAAAACTCAGAAAAGTGCCCACTTGTTTCTTGGATGTCAGGAATAAAATGTATAGGGCTAGAAGTAGGGAGTGGTACTACTATTCAGGTTAATGTTGATGATGAGTTACGCTTAGCTTACTAAGGTATGACTTTAAAAAAACTATAAAATAATAATATTTGTGTACATATGTGTTCGTGTAATTCTCTATCATTGTCTTTAATGTCATTCAAACCTCATATGTCGTTTCATCTCTGTAGGAGGGCAGCTTTTCCACAATGAGTTCAACCATCTTCTGGGCATCATTCCCAGCTTGACTTATAAAGCCGTGGAAGCTTCCTCCGTGTTCCAGTAGAATGTGGCCGCCTTCATTCAATACCTTATCAAATATATCCAGCAGGTGCACTCAGATTGATCAGTGAGGATGATTTGAAAATAAATAAAATCACATTCTCAACTTACAACAAGAGGAAATGGATATCATAATATAAAACAGCCATAATCCTAACAGTGATCAGGGGTTCAACATTGTTCTTTGACAGAATACATGGCAGGAGAATGTAAGACTCCCAGCAGGCTGTAAGATTTGGCATTACAGTCAAATCCCTTTCAAATTAACCATCGGTTGCTAAAAAAGCTGTGAATAAATATATTGATAATCATACCTGGTGGCGCTCCTGCAGCATGGGCATGGGTGTGGCATTGTCTGACCGCAAGACATGTCCCAACTCCTCAATACTTATCTCAGAAAAGTATTGGGGGTCAGTGATGGGCACACCTGAGTGACAAAGGAAAGGAAAGGAAAGCCATCTTATTTGGTCATTGTGTTCTGAAAAGGAAATTTCTTCTCTACATTTAACCCATCCTCTTGAATGAGCTGCAGTGACCAGGGCAAAGTTAGGAGTTCAATTCAACATACTGTCTGAAAGAGACAGATTGAACCAGTGACCTTTTCAACCACCTTCCGAAAGCAACGCAACAGAAGGAAGAAAAAAAGGCAGAGTTAGTCTTGACTGTTGTTAAAAGACAATAGAATAGAAAGGGTATAAGAAGATTGAAGGAAAGAAAGAAAGTTCTCAGGGCAAATAATAGGAAAGTTATATTTAGGATCTAACGAGAGGAAATGAACTCCACAGTACCCAATCTCTGAGGGGAGTACCAAAGGCTTAATTGCTTCAAATATTTTGCACTCAAACCCTGAGATTCACGCAAGCTACATGTGCTTTTCTGAGAGAATAACTTGTAATTGAAAAGCTACAGTGGACACCCATAGAGAACCTTCTTCTATATTAGACATAATGATTAATTTCCTGATTTATTCATGCTAATTATGAAGGCCACACTAACATATGCAAAACAAAAGGAAATTTCACAGTAGAATAAGTGAAGGGCAGATATACAGTAATGAGCACAGGTGCATGTGAGACAGAACTCACTGGGTAGGAATGCAACCATCAAATTAACGATATGTGTAAGTGCCAATTGCTGAAGAGAAGAAACTCACAAACAGATCAAATAAATATAAAACTGTGATGCTCAAATATTGCATCCAGAGCACAGTAAACTACATTTGCATTCAATAGTCACATACGTGAGTAGTCTGGTAACCTGAAATATAAAGTTAAACCAATAACCTTCTTCAATGATACTTTTTGTGTGAGCATAATGCAAGGCTATAATAAAAAATAATGATTCCCTTATCAGTCTCACGAGGGGAAATTTAGATTTCTCTGCATTTTTAACCCAACCTATTGTATAGGAACAGTGAGCTACCGACATATGGTGCAGTTAGGGGTTAAGTGTCTTGCTCAAGGACACTTCGACATGCTATATGCAGGACCGAGGATGGACCCTGTAACCTTCCAATAGCCAGTCGACCACTCTACCCACTGAACTATGCCTATGCCACCCCTATATCTACACTGTATAGTGTAGTGCTACCATGCCACCCACCAACAAAATGAGAGGAACACACACTGATGGGAAAACACATTGAAATTGAAATTTCTGTGTTCCCTATTCAGTTACAGCTGGGCCTGGCCCCCTTTTGCCCTCTCACCTTCCTCTATAGCCCTGGTGATAGCAGCACACAAGGCCATGTAGCCTCTGTATTTGGTCCCTTTGTATGTCACCTCACACTGCCGGTCTTCTTTCTCAGGCCAAAACGAGAAGTTCATGGTGTCCACTACAAACACCCAGTTCAGGGCCTGCAGTGCAGAGAGAACAACATAATTGAGAGGGAGTGAAAGAAAGCTCATTATAATCTCCAAATCATACCATCGTGCTTGGATTTATTCTACTTTTTTGAGTGTACAAAGCATCCAGGAGAACCCATTTTGCAAAACTGTTCCACATAGCGTGATCTCTGTCTATGATATCACAAAAAAGAGGTGAATCAGTTCAACTGGATCAGAAGTTTAATTGGAAACCTTTCATCACTCAACGGGTGACTTCCTCAGTCTGAGCTGAAAACAAACATTCCCCCCCTTATAAACAAAGACGGTCGTTCCCTCTTTACATAAATGGCCTCCTTCCTCAGGCCAGGACTGTGTGGTCTACACCCATCTACAGGCTAGTGGCCACTCTTTCAAGGACGATGATGTTCACATCCTTGATAAGGAGGAACGCTGGTTTGAAATGGCAATTTATGTAAAGAGGGAATGACTGTCTTTGAATAGGGTGGTGGCCTGAGAGTACATCTGTTGGCGTCTTACAATACCGTGATTGCAAATATTTTACAATCTTTTGTGAATGGTGCTCTTTGCTACTGAATGTGCAGTTGATCACCCAACTTGCATATGAACCCAGCCTATTGTTGTGTGGTATCAACGTACTGTTTATAAGGGGGGGGTAATGTTTTTTTTTCACCTCAGACTGAGGAAGTCACCTGGTGAGTGACGAAACGCTTCCAAATAAACTTCTGATCCAGTTGAACTGATTCACCTCTTTTTTGTGATTTCCATACCTGGATTATTGAGCATGCATCAAGACATGTCTACGATATCATTCATTTCATCGACAACTGGAAGGAGAACAATATCTAAAGATAGTGACACTTCAGGGGGTGTAAACAGAGTGCAGTTTATATTGACGCATGCTCAATAATCCAGGTAAGGCCATCACAAAAAAATTAAATTGGTTTGACTAGATAAGACTTTTATTTGTAAAGAGAATAAACTTATTATCCTGTTGAATCAATTTAACTTTTTTGTGAGAGCACAGTTTACAAATTCAAAAATTGGCTTAATTCATAACTCTTCATGTACACCTTGGGCTATGAATGGGATATCATTCTTTGGGTAGCCCTGCTAGTTGAGATACTCGCCTGGTCATTCGTCGGTGCTGGTGCCAAAGGATTGGCCTTCTTCCAACCACTAATAGTTAGTTTTTCACTATGGCGGAGGGAATAGAGCATCTCTGCTACCATTTGGACTCCATTCATCTTCACTAACACATCGTTGCTCTTCTCGGCTACAAACTGGCCAGACTGACGAGGCGAGAGAAGCAGCTCCATGATGAAGATTGCTATAAACAGTGATAAATGAGAGAAGACACGCATACACAAATTATGAAAACATTAGAAGAAAATCAGGTGTATTGCTCAAGTGTGTGTTAATTACAAGTTTGATGACATGAGTCAAAGAGAACCTCTTATCAAAAGCCATTATGAAATCACACATTTCAATGATTCTTTGGATTGTGTTGTTTTTAGGAAATATCTCAATGGGTGACACGATACCTTCTCCCATGCAGGGATAAACAGGCAAAACTTTATTTAAAAATCTGGGAAACATCATTAAGCACAATACTTGAAAAATAATGATCACCATTACATTTACATCGCGGTGGATAATATTGAATTTACAAATACCAAATTAGCTTATTAAATTCCTGCTTAATTGTAAGCATCTTGGTGGCATAGATGTAAACCTGATGTATGCTACCCCTGAGCTATGCCACCCTCCATGTTGAGGAGCGGCATAGTCAGAGCGGTCGTCTGGCAATCGGATGGTAGCAGGATCGATCCCCGATTCTGCATATAGCATGTCGAAGTGTTCTTGAGCAAGACACTTGTCCCCTAAGAGCTCCCCGAGCGCTATATGTTGGCAGCTCACTGGTCCTATACAATGGTTTGGGTCAAAAATGCAGAGAAATCCAAATTTCCCCTTGCGAGACTGATAAGGGAATTATTATTATTATTACGTAGGTGGCTTACATACCAGTAGAACCTTCCGGGACTTTCGGATTTATGTATACATTTTGTGGAGCAAAATGACGACACCAGACAGCCAATCAAAAGGCGTAAGCGCTGACAAAACTGCTGAGCTAAAATAGCGTTCGCTTCTAACAGTGAGTCGTTTCAGTGATGCGAGTTACATTCACTTTCCATTCCAAATAAAGCAGAACGGCTTTTATAATTTTTCAAACATCTATTTACATAAGGGGGAAGGTAAACGTTTTACAACTTTATTTTGTCCGATAACGAGAGGACCACTGTGCATGTATGCACCGGAAAACTTCCACACGTCCTCTTCGATAAATACAAATGTTCTCGTCTCATTTAAAGGTTATATTGCGATTTCAAATGGTAATCACAAATTTAATCGTATAATGGTTAACTTACATTTATTGGCTGGCGAAAGCGACGAAGAATGGAAACTGACTTCTAGTAATGCCGTCTAGCAAGCACCAATCAGAGCTTTCCTTTCATGTTATCACCAGACAAACCAATTGTAGCACACTTTGAACTATATCCGGAAGTAGGCCTTACGCATCTTACGTCCAGGCGTTCGAGGGTTCTTTCAGTATGGAATGTCTTGAACCATGCTCAATCATCGAAAAACGATAATCACAAAAAGGGGTGAATGGGTTCAACTGGATCAGAAGCCTATTCAGAAACGTCTTGATGCATGATCAATAATCCAGGTAGGGAAATCTCAAAAGAGGTGAATTTGTTCAGCTGGATCAGAGGTTCATTTTTGAAACGTTTCGTCACTCACCAGGTGACTTCTTCAGTCTAAGCTGAAGGCAAACATCCCCCTCCTTATAAACAGTACCGTGATGCCACACAACAATAGGTTGGTTTCACATGCAAGTTGGGTGATCAACTGCACATTCAGTGACAAAGGGCACCATTCACAGAGGATTGGGGAATGTTCGCGATCACGGCATTGTAAGACGCCGATAGGTGTACTCTCAGGCCACCGCCCCTATTCAGCGAGGGTCGCTCCCTCTTCACGTAGATGGCCTCCTTCACCCCCCTCTCAAACCAGCGTTCCTCCCTATCAAGGATGTGAACATCATCATCCTTGAATGAGTGGCCAGTCGCCTTTAGGTGGGTGTAGACCACAGAGTCCTGACCCGACGTGTTGGCTCTCCTATGCTGCGCCATCCTTTTAGCCAGCGTCTGTTTGGTCTCCCCGATGTACAAGTCACTGCAGTCCTCCTGGCATTTAACAGCGTACACTACATTACTCTGTTTGTGCTGGGGGACCCGATCCTTGGTGTGGACCAACTTTTGCCGCAGTGTGTTCCCCTGAATGTATGATTGCAAATATTCCCCAATCCTTTGTGAATGGTGCTCATTGCCACTGAATATGCAGTTGATCACCCAACTTGCATATGAAACCAGCCTATTGTTGTGTGGTATCAAGGTACGGTTTATAAGGAGGGGGATGTTCGTTTTCAGCTCAGACTGAAGAAGTCACCTGGTGAGTGACGAAACGTTTCACAAAAAGAGGTGAATCAGTTCAACTGGATCAGAAGTTAATAAACTTCTGATCCAGTTGAACTGATTCACCTCTTTTTTTGATTTTCATACCAGGAGCATTCATCAAGATATATGTGCCGTTTTTCTATAGAAATTCTCTCCTCCACCCATAGTTTGAGTACACTTTTCATAAAATGTATTATATACTGTTTCTACCATTTGTATAATACTGATGATTGCATCTGTAGATTGCCTACAATAGACGAAAATAATCATATCACATACTCCATTTTTAGCAACTACGACCCTTAACATTTTAATTACTACAGTTATCGCTGTGGGTTTTTCTCCTTAGATACACTTTAGTTACATTTTAGATGTCTAGTACATGTAGAACAATGGAAGAATTAAAGTCCTTGTAAGATTAGGCCTACACATACTTGGCCAAATAAAATTGATCATGATTCTTTTTTATAACTTCAAGTAGGGTTGAATGACCATTGACATTCGACATTCATATGTGACAAATGAAGACATCAAAACTGTAATATAAAAGAATTATAATGGTCACAACCTTGTGATCATTGTTGACACCCGCCTAACTCCTGCACTGCACCTTCAACTATACCGTTATTACAGTATGGTATGAAACACACTTGTATAAAGATGTTTATTCATGATATGTGATTGAGCTGGCGCGCCTTTTAAACATGACCATAGTCTTACTTGAAGGCACTTATAACTTTCTACACATGCAAAAACAGTCTTTTACTCGTGGCAAAATACAAACAGTCCACAGTGTTTTTCTTTTTGAACACACGTGTGCGTGTGTGCGCGTGTGCGTGTCGCATTCCCGTGCAAGAACTGTTTGTGATGAGGCGGGAAATGGCGTCTACAGATATACGGTAGATTTGTGACTTGCTAGCGGGCGACCGACACAACTGGCTGCGACAACACCGGTTCGACCGCCACCGGTGGCCGCCCGGTCGCGGCTGAAAGCCGTCAGAGCTGCAACAATTTTAAAAGAGTTTTCTGGATCAACGGTAAGCAATGAACGACGTCTACATGTAAACAATGAAGGGTCGTCTCGTTATAGCTCGTCGGCTGCTAGCTAACGGTACAAGCATGACCACTGAGATGCTAACATTAGATAGCATTGGGGGGCGTTATCTAGTCAATAGCTAATTTAGTTTGGAAATGATTACAAATTGTGTTTTTGTCATCTGGCTTGTGATTCTGAAATCAATGAATGTCGAGTGGATTGTTTTTTTCAAATAAAAATTATGGAACTCGAGCCAACTTAGACTGCCTGTCAGAATGGAAAGGAATAATGCAGTGGCCTGGCTTATGCTAGCGTTCACAGTTTTAAGCCAATCAAGCTACCAGTAGCTAATAATTTTAACTAACACGAATTGCATTTTGTACAAGCGATCGATAGAAACTAATTAAACCCATGTATATTGCCATTGAGGCAAATTATACTTGATGTTGTTTATCATTTTAACGTTTTTAACCACAATTTGAGAGCTAACGCCACTGCATGCTAGCGTACATGCTGGCATTCGCATGAGATGTCAGCAGCTGGCTAACAGTAGCTACAGTGGACATGGTAATGTTAAACTGTATGTCCCATGTAGCTTAATGTCAATAAGCAGATAAGAGCTCGTGTAACGATTTTGGCCTTGGTTCAGCTACCATACACTAATTATACACCTGAAAGTCTTAGCTTCTCGTTTCATACGATCAACACTTGTCATAAACTGACAAGGACGTTTCTCTGTCAGGTGATCTGTATAGGTTTTCAACGAAACATCATCGTTCGCTTCTTATTTGAGTACTCCGGCTGACAGCACGTATGAATTCATAAGCAGCAAAGTTCAATTCATTTTGTATTTAGCCGTTACAATCAATTCGCCCATGCCTCAAATCTGGGCTTCACTCCGTCAAAAATCGTAACTAACCTCGCCAAACGGCAAATCACCATTGCGCTCAACCTCAAAAGGATGATTTGACTATCGTGGAGGGAAGGAACAGTCTAATATTGCAATCCACTTGTGAGATTCAGTTAAATGTTTATGCATGGACAAGACATTCATGTCTATTCTCAGTCATCTTAGGGAGGACACCGTTTTTTTCTGGCCATCTGAAACATGATAGTAAATATTTGAATACCAATTGAGTTGTACAGGTATGATACAGTTATAACACTGAAACAGTAGTATTCCACTTTTGCCACATTGCAGAAGCTTAGCTTTGTTTTTTAATGCCTTGTAGATACACTGATGCGCTGCGATTTAAATTAGATAGGTTAGATTGTAGAGTATCTACAAGTGCCTTGATCATATGTACTTTTGATTTTTTTCTGAGAAGCTCCATTTTGATTCTTTGCTGAATATGATATAGCTGCTTTCCCCCAAATTTACCAATCCTGGCTTCTTTAGTACATAATGTACAGCAGCCATTAGTTTTCCACTTTGACAAGTAGAATAAAATTAAATAGGAACTTGTTAATCTTTTTTTTTTCAAAGGCTATATTGGTGAAGGTTTGATGTCCAGTTATCCATGCCCTCTTTGAAGATGACTTTCATCTTATCAATTAAAGATATACATCATTTGATAGGCTTGTGGGGTTACTCAAGTTTTTTTAAAAGACAGTTTGCAGTTTGTTTGTAAGGCAGTATTGATTGGTAAAATCGATAATTAAGGAGATTATGGAGGTGTCAGAGTTCAAGACAATTAAATCCCTTTGAGTCAAAATTCAATATCAGTAGGTGTTTGCTGAGTTTGCTCAACTACAATTGAAGTGGATTAAATTGTTGCGTTCTAGATTGTATTGAAGTTCGATGTGAAACAAGTTTTCATTTCTGTAAAACCAGCAATGTGGGGTTTGCACATGCCCTGGAAATTTACCAACTAGTTTTGCAGTCATGGAAAATAGTAAGAATTTTCATACGACCTGTAAAAGACTGAACCCCTAACTGCCCCCTGGGCACTGTGGCTGCTCACTGCTCCTATATAATTGGATAGGTTAAATGCAGAGAACAAATTTTACTCTATAAATATCTAATGATAAATGAAGGATTGGGGGATTGTTATAATCACAGTATTGTAAGATTGATTGATTTGATTTAATTTTGAACATGTTAAAAGGGAAGAAAAATAAATAAATGAAAAATATTAAGAATATTTAATTGAAATGAACAATTAAACTTCCATGACAACCTCAGAGAATGATACATTTACTTGTTCTGATAAAGTACTATTATAGTCTAGCAACCACTCAAAGCACTTTACAATGAATGTTTCACATCTACCAAGCCACTACGGTGGGATGAGAACTTGCCACACCTGACTTCCAGGCACTTGGTTTACCTGCTGAGCAATCGTAGCTCTCTTATAAATAAGTTATATAAGTAATAAATTATATAAATCCATCCATCCATTGTCAACCGCTTATCCGAAACCGGGTCGGGGAACTGGAGCCCATCTCAATTCCCATTCTAATGCAGAGAACTCCAAATATCCCCTTGTGGAACTGATAAGGGAATTTTAATTTCTTTAATTTGCTCAATGACACTTCGACACACTTCTCCGAAGCTGCGGGTCCCGAGAAAGTGTAACCTTCCAATTGACAGATGATCGCTCCACCCACTGACCCATGCGGCCCATTAATTATATAAATCGATAAACAAAGTTTAGATAACACAAATTGTTTGTGCTCAAAACGGAGTAGAAGGAATTATACACTCATTTGATCCTACTCGTTCTCCACTATCAATTAACTGTACAATTTTTATCTTATATAGAGTTTGTAAGCAATTATGCCAGTTCTATGCACAGCCTGAATGTCACCCAGTGTCAATAATATAAAACGTAAACAGTTATCACAGCCCTTCCTCATCCAATGTACCTTTTAAAAATATTTTGTACATATTTTTGAACTGTATAATCGCTGTACAGTGCTTGAATTTCACATTCAAACTTTAACAAATTCAACCTACAGATTGAAAAACAAATATTTTTCGTAGTTGTATACAAACATGTTTTCTTTAATCTAAACGTTCCTCTTAAATTATTATCCCTATCTCTGTCCATTTTTTTTGTAAATTACTCAGAAGGAAATTATTTCTTGCTTTGTACATTATTTGTACTGTGTTAAATGTTTGAAATAAGGTTCAGGGATGGTCCTTCCCTCTTTACATAGCTGGCCTCTTAGTCTCTCCCAATCAAACCAGTGTTCCTCCCTATCAATGATGTGCTCATCCTTGAGAGAGTGGCTACTGACCCATAGAAAGATCGGTGTAGACTGCGTAGTCCTGGCCTGACACGTTAGGTCTTCTGTGTTGTCCATCTTCTTGGTTAGTGTCTGTTTGGTTTCCCTGATGTAAAAGTCACAGTAATTGTCCAGGCATTCAACAGTATCTATGATTGCTCTGTACTGGGGGCCTCAATCTATGGGGTAGACCAGTTTCCAGTGCAGTGTGTTTTAGCATTTGAAAGTAGCATTTGAAAGTGATGTTTGGAAAATACCCATCTCAACTATTTGGGAACTCCTGCCATATATGGAATTATATGGACGCCTGCGGTCAGTTCAGACTGGAGACTGCATGAGTAAAGAAACATTTCTTTCAATAAATGCTGTATTCTGATGAGCTGATTCAACTTTTTTTGTCCTTTCCCTATCTGGATTATTGAGCATACATAAAGAAATTCTTAGTTTGTCAAAAAAACGTTTTTAAACTGGGATGATGCTGCCTAACAGGGCCTCTAATACCAGATAGAGCTTTGAAATTATCTCTTTTTTGACACAACAGGTTAATCCCGACATAAAATTTACACAAATTAAGTGGAAATGTTGAAAAAGCCACTTTATTTGGTCATTGTTCTCCTACAATTACATCTTTCCTCTGCATCCAATTGTGAGCAGTGGTTAACTGCGGCACTCGGGGAGCAATTCGGGGTCCAGTGTTTTGCACAAAGACATTCAACACAGCTTCTGAAGGAGCCAGGGATTGACTCTGCAACCGTCTGATTACTAGATAATCTGTTCTACCCCTGGATTATCCAGTTTTAAGAAATTGCTCCTCATTTTAGTGAGCATGCGAATTCTTAATTAACCTTTCTAACACAGAAACTGAACTTATAACATTTTAATCCTGAAAAGGGTTTTCAACTAAGTTATTTTCTTTACTAGTGCTGACTATATTTAAAAATCTTGATTACAATTAAGGTAGTATTTAACTAAATTGTTATTTACTTGCTGCCCTTGAATAACAACTGGATTTAATACCATTCAGTTAACTGCCGAGTTTGTTTATCTGTTTATATTGTATATACTTTTCATATTTTTGAATATGTTCCCTTGTTTATATTGCCCTCATATTTTTTATGCTTGTTAAGAATGTATGCATCTCTGGTTTTGCTTTCCACTTTGCTGCTGTAACACTACAACATTCCCCCTGTGAGAGTAATAAAGGGATATCTTATCTCATCTTATATTTTATTCATGAGCAAAATATGCTCTTTTCATAAAAAAAGATCAAACTTGAAGCTTTATAAGTTGAGCTATTTCATGTAATAAAAAAAATATAACTACAAATAGGTAAATAACAAAATGATTGTGCACAAATTTTGGTCATTATTTTCAAACTAAGATAATGTAATGCTGGATAAATTACCAATGTGTAAATAAAGATCACAGTATATAATGTGATCAGGTTTAAGATCACCTACCTCATTATAGTCAGCATTCTATACCCCTTTGTGTTTTTCTGCCAGTTCTTCTATGTGACGGTGGAGCATGATGAGGCTGAGAGTGCGTAAAGCTCCTCAGCAGCCGTCCTCAGGCCGTCGAATGCATCCTTCCCAGTCCAAAAGGAAACACTGTGAGGTGGAGCCCTCTCCAGTGAGAAGCAGAGGCAAAATGCAGAAGAATGAGACTGGCCTGTTCTCCACCATAAAAAAATTCATCCGTGGCAATGCTGTCAAGGTGCACCATGATTATGGGTTTCCTAACTCTAACTCTCTTTCTCTCTCTCTCTCTCTCTCTCTCTCTCTCTCCATCTGTTTAATTAGTACTTCTCCAAGATAGCAAACTTCTTTCCACCTAATGTTATGAATGCATTTAAACCTTTGATGCATTAATTTCTCCTGTTAATACATTACAACACATAAATGAAGTTTATTGTTTATTGTATTACTGCCTTAACATTTATTCATTCTGATTTAGTCATACAATTACCACAGTGGCTATTTTGGTAACATAATGGAATATTATAAATATTATATATCACTTGAGACAAATTAGATTTTCTTTCACAATCATATTTCTATTTTGCTTATTTGAACAGGTTAATGTTAGAGGAATGCTTTAAATTCTTCACCGAAAAAATCATTTTCAAATTCATATGATGATAAATCGTGAAAATATACATCCAAAGTGAAACAGGATGATATAGAGAAAAATAAAGGCTAAATATTATTTTGGTGGTCTCCTGACTATCCTTGCTTACTGCCAAACTTGCTGGCATATTTGCATTGGGTACAGGTTTGAATAAAATGGCTTTTCAGTATATAATCCTATGACAGGCATGCTTTAACCAAAGACTGAAAATCCTGTTAAAAAGTCAAGTATATTAAATTCGTTTCGCCCATTATCACAAAAAAATACTTTGCATGTCACAACACCTAGACACCTTTGATCGTGGACATTGTTTATCAAGAAATGAAACGTACAGCTATGATGTCACCAGACAACTCACTGGAGCTGGTTCACTGATCATCTATGAAAGCCAGTCATAGTTACTCACAGCTAAGGCTATTGCTTGCCATTTTGATTAAAACAGTTTAGTGTCGTGTCATTGACATCTTCCAGAAATGAAAAAATGTTGGTGTTACTTTCTACCTTCTTATTCACTCATCCTTCCTCATTTTTTTGGCCCTGTTGTTTCTCAGGTAGAGCAAGATGTTCCATCTAAAAGGAGTCGTATGGATTGTAATCAGGATATAAATCTGATTACCTCGACACCACAGAGTGGAGGTCTTTCCAGCAAACCTGTCTCCAGAGTATGCAGGAAAAGCACAAATAAAGGTATTTATTTGCTAAGATAAGTTAAATTCCTTGCTTATGTTTTTTAGGACATATATGAAATTAAAGTCATTACTGGTAATATGATATACTTAGGTTTTCAAAAACTTCTAGTTTTCAAAATTAATCTTAGAGTATTAGCATATTGTCAACATTTTACTTAATTTTGATTGTCACTGTAGTCAAAATGGGGAAGATGTTTGTTTTATTGCTTCAACAGTCTATTTCAGCAGTTTTTTTCTTTTGATAATGAAGACTAATACCATGATTATGATATGTTTAAAAATTGAGTAAGAATTTCAGGCACTATCTTAGAGTCTTATGTTTTAGTTGATATCTTGTCAATAAAGAGTTTTTGATGCCGATGCCATCTCTCCTCAGACACAGTAACTTGCAACAATAAATCTATAAAACCAAATGGTAAACTAGAGGCCCCAGCTGAGGCAGCAACAAGCCCACCACGCACCACCCTTCTTGGGACCATCTTTTCACCCGTCTTTAACTTCTTCTCACCAGCAACCAAGACTGGTAACACAATTCTTCTTTCTATACCTTTTTTTCACCATTTAACAATATAAAGGGTATGGTGTGGATATAATTGACCTTGCATGATATTTAGACTGATCAGCTATGTCTTTACTCCTTAATCTTAGTGTGAAATGCACTTCTCGTTTGCAATTCTCTGTATTTATTTTTCTGGTTGGGTGGGGGGATTTTGGTTTTCCCTAACTAGTCACAAGCAGCTAACATCCACCCACTCTGATGTAATTTTCAGTTGACATAAGCTTAACAAATAAAATTCTGGTAAGCAAGATTCATTATCGGTGGTAAATATGTGATTTTAAAAAAAAGTCTATTTTATCATCCATTTTATGGAATCTTGATTTGTATCACCCCAGAATACATAAAAACATCATCACAAGTTATCTGTTCCCAGCATAACAGAACTAAGTTAATTTTAAGTGGTGAAATATCTGGAGAAGCCTCATTCAATGACAGCCACGGGCACACAAACCTAGAGGCAATATTTCCAGGGATGCACAATAATATATTGGGCTGGTAAATTGTTGGTCGATGATGGGAAATTTATATTATTATGATTATTTTCTGATAATGAAATTATAGTTGATAAATAGAGCTGATAATATGAAGCTAAAATTCCTTTCATTGACTTAACAAGTGCAACAGTCAGTCAGTCATAATGTCAAACATCAAGGTAGAGCCACACAGTGTCATCTACAGTGTATACTAGAGACCCAACATGTTGCCAGTGCGGACATTTTCATTGTTTCATAGGCGGACAACACAATTGTAATTTGAAACGCATTTCGCACCAGGGTTCCGAGTGGAGGGAACAAGTCTATGAGTTTCAACATGACAAATCTTATGAGTCACTTGAAATGCCACCCCTGCTATGAACATATATTGGAGGAATACGTAGCAGCCATTGCCAGCATTGGCACAAACAATACAAGCACGTGCTGTTTTACCCACTCAACAGGCATTTGAAAACTGCAGGAAGTTTAATAGAAACAGCCCAAAGGTTAGTCTTTGGAAAGAACCTAAATTAGAAACAGATGTAAATAATGCAAGAGTAAAGAAAACTTACTTTGTAAATGTTGTATGAGGTAGGAAATGCATTCACTTTGTAGTTTAGGGAAGAACATGAAGAACAATAGGAATATTTGGTCTATTTTTGTGAACATTAATGTATACATAGCAAGTTGTTTACAAGGACGTATAGCTCAGTGGGTAGAGCGGTCGTCTGAAGGTTATGAGTTCGATCCTCGGTCCTGTAGAAAGTTCAAAGTGTCAAGGTGTCCTTGAGCAACACATTCAACCCATAACTGTTCCCTGAGTGCCATATGTTGGCAGCTCACTGTTCTTATACAATAAGATGGGTTAAAATGCATAGAATTTCAAATGTCCCCTTGTCGGACTGAAGGAAATTTGTTTATTTTAAAGAAAAGTCCTTTGGATACATTTAATCATAAAATGACATAGGGGATGTCTACAATATGCCTTTTGACTTTAAGTTTTATCTGCAGACTAGGCAGCCTTATGATTTCAGATATATTATACAAGCTTTTATATTTATATTGAGGGATGCACTAAAATTTTTGTTTGAAATTAATTTTGTTTAACATTTTGTTGACTTGCAATTATTCTTTAGGATTATTCCTTATCTTAAAAAAGCAGAAATTTAATTTGAATGAACTGGTGTTGATTTCTCAAATCCCTATCAGATTTTGACCCCACCAGTATGCTGCTGCTCATTTCTAAAAGATAATTATTTTAGAATATATTTCTGACTTATCCAGACAGTACAAAAGCCGAGAGAGACATGAGAGAGTAGCCCATGTTGGATTAAGTTCTTCGCCAGTGGCAATACATGTAACTTCAGAGGCAGGCATCACAGCCATTCTACTACCTCTGTAATATTTGGTAACTGTGTCTTAAATCTTTAAGTAATATAAAGTCCCTTTTATTACAGCTACCCCAGGTTCTGACTCACCAGGCCAAGCAGTGGAGGCAGAGGAAATCATGAAGCAACTGGATATAGAGCAGGCAGAGGAGATTCCAAGTAGCACACTCACATCAACTGAAGGCATATCATGCCATGCTCCCCAAGCTTTATCACAGAAGCCTCTGATCACTCCAGATTCCGCTGTGGAAGAAGGGGAAATAGTCACCGAAACTGATATTCCTCCCTTAACAGGTAGGGCCTTAACCAAGATGAGCTTCCAAACTCATTTTATTCTCTTGTCAGAAAATATTCTATCATAGCCTACAGGCCATCGTTTTGTCATCAGTCTTACACATACAAGGGGTTTTGATATGTTCAGTTACTCACATGAAGCAAACAGGATGCACCATAAAAGCAAGTAAAATACCATATAGAGATACCATTGAATACAATGAACAATTGTTGTTGTGTAGCCACATTGATCAAAGCTAACAAATGTAACAACTCATTTGTGTTTTTACAAAAAGGGACTTGTTAGCTGCATTGCCAGCTGAACAAACCACAATTGAGATACAGCAATAGCATGTATATGTGTAGATATTCATTCCTAAAGAAAGAGTGCTACAGTTATTTTATTTACTCTACTGATTCTGTGTAGTTTGATTCAACCTTCATCTGCCAACTCATTGATGGCACTCAATATTTGATGTCAGTCAAAATGGAAATGTTTTATACGCAATTGGGCTGATGCAAAATCTGTAAACATTTATCCCAGTTGATCTCACATTTTGATTTTACCACATATTAAATCAATGAATTAAACAAAGTTTTCTAAAGTCAACCAGTGGACCCCAGGCCTTGCAAGCCAGAACTCTCAAGATCATCCTTTGCATACATTACGAGCCTCCAGGGTTAGCTGAGCCCAACAAATATTGCTATTTTTTAATGACCTGAGGGTTGCTATGTTTAAATGGGCACTTGCTTATTGTCCAACTCAAATAGGACAGTAAACATTTTTTAGGAAATAAGGGTCTCTTGTATACAGGGTACAATAAATGAGCTAAAATAATCTCTGTGTCTATAAACTTTTCAACCAATCTGATGGGCTTCACAGTCTAAAGGCTAAAACATGTTTTTTTGTATTTTTGAGATCAATGTTTGGCCTGAATTAATTTTGATTATATTTTATAAAACTTAAAAAGACAAAGTTTTAAATGCTAAGGATAAGAGAGGAAAATTATAGACTTGTGGAAAGGAAATGTTGGTAGTAAAAATATTGTATTATTTTTAATGGGAGTACAGGAAATAGTTAGCATTTGTGTATCAACCACAGTTGAAACCCTTGGCTGTTGTATGTCTGTGTCCCTTTCTAAAATGACTTCGTTGCAGATCTGGGTCAATTGACAAGCATTTGTTTTAACTTCTAGATGAATGGGATTAATGTTTGATGATATTACAGATTGTTGTGCTATCACGTTGTCAAAATGTATTTTAAATTAACTTTTAAATACTTTTCTGTAGGTTTAGATATCTAATGCCATACCTTTGCGGCAACCCCACCCATCTGGCACCTAAGAAGGCTCTTGCTCTTGGCCCAGGTCTGCGTTAGTGAATATTGATGTGATCTTATATCTTGTGTCCCCTTTTAATTATATATCCTTGAGCATTAAAATTAGAAACTGGTCTTGGCCATAATGTTTAAGCTCTTTTATGATGTACTTCATCTATTTTGGTTTATCTATTATGTTTTGTCTTGATCAGTTCCTGGATGTATGCAAGACGGCAGTTATCCTCATGCCCTTCCCTCAGTCCCTGCTGAGGCCTCATATGATGAGGAATGGGAAGTTTTTGATCCGTAAGTTCCACTTACTTCCTAATTTTCACGTTCTTGATTTATGATAGAGTTACCTGTTTATCATATGTCAACTTGTTTATTGTAAACATTGAAAGCTGTCAACTACTGAGATGAACGTCAGGTGATTGCTTTTTAAAAATCTATAAAATCACTCTTAAAAGTTGGAGCGGTGGCTCAGTGGGTAGAGCGCATGTCTAGGAATCAGGCGTTGTGGGTTTGTATCCCGCCTTGTAGCTCAGTAGATGTGAGGCATTCTTTGTAAAGCGCTTTGAGTGGTCATTAGACTAGAAAAGCACCATCTATATAAGAACAAGTCGATTTATCATATACTGGATTTCGCTGATTACTCAAATCCGCATTTGAGTGTTGTCTAAGCTAATTAAAAACAAGCCAAACACTTTGTGGCTTTATATGCTTCAAAGTATTGTTTTTATATGACTCATCTCCTAACCACGTCCAGCAATAAAGTTCAATTTCTGAGTGGCCCAAGTCAAAATTGGAGCCAGAAGCTGTATGTCATAGGGAAGGGTGGGATTTTAAAATAGAAATCTTTGTAATCCTGACATAAAACTGTGATAAAAAATAAATATACAAAGCACTTGGAGTTTTGTTCTCAAAGGTATTCATAGTGAGTGGTGAGCAGTTATCATGGTGGTGGAAGTAGTTTTGTTAAGAGTTATTTGATCAAATTTGTAGAGCACTTGTGACTTGGCCACCTGAGCTATCACTATAGGACGTGAGCACAGACTTAGGAGTATCAGTTCCAGAAATTTCAAAAATAACAATAGTAACAACAACAGCAACATCTATAATAATATTATTATTAGTGATAATGATAATAATGACGATAATAACAATAGTAATAATGATTTGACGCCAATGCCCAAATCTAAATACTATCTAGCACAAAATCGGTTCATTCAATGGTTTACCAATTCATGTTTTCCTTATAATTTACTCTACAATCTGGGACCTGTACGGAATCTGCACAAATGTCATAGCTCTTTATATGATGATCTTGTCTGAAGGGAATTTTCAAAAGGTTATGCCTGAAAACATCTATATGGCTTCTTTGTTTTAAGGTACTTCTTTATCAAGCATGTGCCTCCGTTGACAGAGGAGCAGATGACACGCAAACCAGCACTACCTTTAAAAACACGCAGCACACCAGAGTTTTCCCTGGTCCTGGATCTAGTAAGCACATGAAAAGAACATGATGCTACCTAAGCTGTAGTGTCGGTGTGATGGTAAAGATAACTTTCCTTTGTGTCCTGTTAGGATGAAACTCTGGTGCACTGCAGTTTGAATGAACTCGAGGATGCAGCCCTGACATTCCCTGTACTTTTCCAGGATGTAATATACCAGGTACTATTTTAGTTTTAAAATGGTTAAATATGTCACCATCTTACCTATCTATATACACGATCAAAATCATTCTCTGTATTTCACTTTTTCTTTGACCCAAAGGTGTATGTTCGGTTGAGGCCATTTTTTCGAGAATTTCTTGAGCGCATGTCTCAAATGTATGAGGTGAGATTTCACTTTGTTAGTAATCTGATAGCTGATAACTGTTTGTATGTAAAAATATAATTTTTAGCCCTCAATTCTGTACTCAATACAGTGATTTTAAATTTCGCAGATCATTCTCTTCACGGCCTCGAAGAAAGTGTATGCTGATAAGTTGCTAAACATCCTTGATCCGAAGAAACAATTGGTCAGGTCAGTGAAAGTATGAGACTGTTACAGCTCTAATGAAATATTACTTTGGTACATACATTGTTCTACCTCAGTGATTCTCAACCACATGATATGGGTAGCCATGTTCATCAGAGCATTTGCACAAAGTGACCTGAAACTATTCAACAGTGAGGTTGTGTGCACTCCATTCATTTGCTCTTCCTGCCCATAACTGCTCTGCATTCACTCAAAATGAAAAAAAAGCTCACTGAGTTTCCAGTTTTCTACTCAAGTAATCTAGAAGATTTCATTTGAGTTTGACATCACCATCACCAATGTAAATAATTTTGCAGTAATAGTAAATTTTCTGTAGCATTCTTTCACTGAATCTGAGAGCTATGTTGTCTGGAGCCTGGTCCTCCTGGTAGGGTCTCCCATGGCAAATTAGTCTCGGGAGGGACCAGACTAAGAATGGTTCAAGAAGACCCCATGAAAGACTGAGGAATAAGTGACGCTACAAGCCCAGGGCCCTCGTCTGGAGCCAGGTCCAGAATGCGGGCCCATCAGCGAGTGCCTGGTAGCCAAGTTTGCCTTGGAGCCTGGCCGGGCTCAGCCTGAAAAATCGACATGGATACTTCTCCATCCTATGGACCCATCACCTACAGGAAGAAACAGTGGGGTCGGGTGCACTGCCAGACAGGGAAGAATGAATGCAAGCAACAGAGGCTAGCATTAGGGATGTAGAATGCCACCTTCCTGGGGGGAAAGGAGTCAGAGCTTGTGAAGGAGGTGGAACGGTACCAGCTAGATCTGGTGGGGCTCACATCTATGCACAGCATCGGCTTTGGAACCAAAGTCCTAGATAGGGGTTTGTCTTTGTTCTTGTCAGGAGTGAGAAGAAGCCCAAGGAGAGAAATCCGGGTTGGGTGTAGCGATACTTACAAGTTCCCAGCTGAGGGCCACTATATTGGAGTTTAACCATGTGGATGAGAGGGTTGCTTCCCTACGGTTTAGGATTAAGGGGGCAGGATTCTAACTGTTGTCTGTGTCTCTGCACCAAAAAGTACTTCAGAGTATTCTGCCTTCTTGGAGACCCTGAACGGAGTCTTGCATGGGGCTCCTGTAGGGGACTCTGTCATTTACTGGGAGATTTCCATTTGGAGGGGTCTGATTGGGAGGAACGGCCTCCCTGATCTGAACCCGAGTGGTGCTATATTGTTGGACTTCTGTGCTAGTCAAACACTGTGTTCAAACATAAGGATGTTCATTAGTCTATATCAGGGGTGTCAAACTGATCCAGAGAAGAGCCAGTGTGGGTGCAGGTCTTTGTTGCAACCAAGCACCTCCACACCTGATTCTATTTGTCAACCAATCAAACCTTGATTAGTACCGTATTTATCGGGCTATAAGTTGCACCGAATTATAAGGCTCATTATCCATTAGCGTGTCAATAACATGTCAATTTTCAAACATAAGGCGCATTGGATTATAAGCCGCGCTACGGTCTTCAGACCGGAGGTCTCTGTGTGTGTGCGTGTCTTGTCTTTAATGTTGTTGTGCTTGATTCTAGCGGTTATCCAGTCACCGCTGTTTTTGGAGCGAGTCCCTGGGAGGCCACGCCTTCCGCCTGTCCACCTGAGTTGGTGGACAGCTAAGACTGTTTCGAGGCATTTTGTTACCTGCGTGATTTCTGTCAGTTTGTGAAACTGAATTGTTTGGGGGTCCTTATACACACTGTAATATTACTGGTATTTTTAAGCACGGTACTGCTACATAGTATCACTTTGCGAGGCCTGCGACTACGTTAGCCGTAATGCTCTGTTAATCCATCAAGCGGTGCAGCTCCATAGCTTATCAAAGTGGTAGCCTACGAAATCATTTTGACAGATTTATGACCGCCATTTACCACATAAAATCGGTTCGAGATCAGTAAACACAACCAGAATTGATACATAAGGCACTCCTGGTTATAAGGCGCACTGTTGATTTTTGAGAGAGAAAATTAAATAATTTTAAGTGTGCCTTATAGCCTGAGAAATATAGTAGACGCAAGTGTGTATCTGCTTTGTTGGAACAGAGACCTGCACCCACACTGGCCCTTTACTGGATCAGTTTGACACATGTGGTCTACATGATAGCAGAGCACATTAGGGCAAAGGTCAATGATAGATTTTTTTATTGTATCATGGATTTAAGGCCACATACTTTGGACACTCGGGTGAAGAGAGGAGCGGAGCTATCAATTGACCACTATCTAGTGTTGAGTTGGGTCAGGTGGCGAGGAAAGTCTCAAGACAGACCTGGTAAGCCCAAACGTATAGTGTGGGTGAACTGGGAACACCTGAAGGAGGCCTCTGTCTAAGAGACCTTCAATTCCCACCTACAGCAGAGCTTTTCTGGCATCTCTGTGGAGGTTGTGGACATTGAACTAGAGTGGCCAATGCTCATCACTCACCACACCTCCACATAACTGAAGCTGCAGCTATGAGCTGTGGACTCAAGGTCATAGGTGCCTCAAGGAACTGTAACCCACTAACACCCTGGTGGACACCAGCAGTTAGGGAGGTCCTCCACCTGAAGAAAGAAGCCTTCTGGGATAACTTATCCTGGGAGGCTCCAGAGACAATTGAAAGGTAAAAATAGGCCCAAAGGACAGCAACTTCAGCAGTGAAAGAGGCAAGCCAGTGAATGTGGGAGGCTTTCGGGGAAGCCATGGAGAAAGACTTTAAGCCTGCACCAAAGCACCTCTGGAAAACCGTCCGGCACCTCAGGAGGGGAAACAATAGGCACTAATAGTCACTGTCCCAGAATTCCACTGTCCCTGTGGTAGAAAGGGATGGTGGTCCCAGTATTAAAAAGGGGGGACCACAGGTTGTTGTACAAGTGGTATCCATTAACTATAATTTCTACACTCATACTATCCATCAATCTATCCATCAATAAGTCAAGTCAATTATATTTGTATAGCCCATTATAAAAAAATGCCGCAGTGGACTTTACAATAACACAAGACCCTGTCTTTAGAGCCTCAGAAAATATTCTTCCGGATGTAATTGCTGTTGAGGACATGTGAAGGTTTCTGTGACTTGTAAACCGAGAAAACTTTCCACATTTTCAACAGAGACATATGGTTGATTTTCTGAACTGTCATCGAAAAACCAACTTCTCAGAAATGTGAAGAATTCTTGGTTGCCAGGCAGTTAATAAGATTTGTTAACATTTTTTGTAGATCTTTAAAACAAACTCTAATGTAAGTACTCAGACACAGAACACACACAGCTGATTTATTACAGGATTTTTTTTGGGAGAGACTTCTCTAAAACCAACCACTTACTGAGTAAGCTTTGTTTGTATGACAAATCTCAATGCTTCCTGGAAATGTAACATGTGATATTCCCTAAAGAATAATTGCTTATTAATGAAACATTTATCTTTCAACATCCCGCTTATACTTATTTATTTACTTACTTTTTACTCTTGTAGATATAATATCCCTCTGGTAAAATATTTCTCAGATTCCATATTACACAGCCTCAAATCGGAACCAGCTAGCTTTGAGAAGCAGGGTATTCTGAAATGAGTGGTGTGGCAACATTCATTTTTATTAAATATCACCACTCTGCTGTTCGTTCTGCTTGCAGGCTCTGATTCATGTGCACGAGAGACGTAATATCATAAGTGTTTCATCCCCCTCAATGATGATGTCCCTCACCTTAGTCACAACATGATATGTGAATATGATATTAATTTCTGCTAACAAATTGGTTGAGAGCAGCTCGCAGAAACCTAGAGATGTTGTCCGTGACCGAGTTAATCACACATACATACTTATAAGGGTGGGGATGTTTGCAGTCAGCTCAGACTGAAGATGTCACCTGTATGAATGATGAAACATTTTTGATAAAACTGCTTTGTTTAAACAGCTTAGTTCCCAGTTGAATCAATTCACCTTTTTTGTGATTCCCTTACCTGGATTATTGACCATACATCAAGACAAATAGTACAGTGCTGTTATCAGCATTCTTGGCCCCCAGTTTGTTAGAAACATATATGGTAATGCCTTATAATGTTTTAGGTGCATTAATGAAAAAGAATCCCAGCAACTGATTTCGGAGTGACAGCTTTTGTGTTCCTTTTTCCAGACATAGGCTTTTTCGTGAGCACTGTGTGTGTGTACAAGGAAATTACATTAAAGACTTGAACATTCTTGGACGGGATCTTTCAAAGACGATAATAATTGACAATTCACCCCAAGCCTTTGCCTATCAGGTAATATTGATCCATTGAAAGTATTTTTCAGCTGGTGGTGCTGATTTAGTTTGTTTTTATTCAATCACTGTTGTTATCACTTTTCCAGCTTTCCAATGGGATACCAATCGAGAGTTGGTTTGTGGACAGAAATGACAATGAGCTTTTAAAGCTTGTTCCTTTTCTGGAGAAACTGGTAGAGCTGGTATGTATGTTGTCAAACACATTTAGAGCCATGCATGTTGTGTTGTCCTCAAGGTAATAGATTGTTACATCTTTCTCTTTCACAGAATGAAGATGTCAGACCTCACATCCGAGAAAGGTTTCGTTTGCATGACCTACTTCCCCCAGACTGAGCACTTTGTCAAAAAAAGGTTACCTTCCAGTAAGATGGCATCAATTTGAGAAAAATATTCAAGATAGATATTCAATTGATCTTTCTGTGCAAAAAACATTGCAAAAACTTTCAAAAAAATGTATAAAGACATGTAAAGTATGTTTGAGTCCAATGCACTGTATGTTTCTGTACATACATTCTCAAACTAGACTGTCAATCCATACCAAGGCAGTCCTTTACAATTTGCTGGCTTCTTTCTAGGGCAACCTAGAAGGTGACATATGGAAGAAATGTTATCCTTACCCACCATTTTTGGATTGACAAAAATGAATGTCATGCAGTGTTGGAATATATGGACCTTCTTGGCTCCAGCCTAATCTTGAATGGCCAGTCAAAACTGTATATTAACACTATATTACTTGTATATATGATATATGTATATATTTTTCTCCAAGGTTTTTAAGTCATTTTAACTTTATTTTTAGTATGTATTGATTTTAATTGAGTTGCTTTTATAAACCAATAAATTGTTAGTGTATTTCGTTTGAGGATGATGCTACACAGCCGCGTTTCTAGTCTATGCCTGTATTATATACTGTGATGCTTTACTCCATTAAATGCAGTTGTCTGTATTAAGGTGAAGTTTTAAAATCTATCTTTGGGAGGATTTTTCTGAAATTGTGATATTTTAAAAAAGTAAGCTAGTATAGGGGTTTCAACTGAATACAAAGCCATAATGGCCAGATGCTAATTTTAAGATTTGTATTTGAGAGCCTTCTTCAGACATCAATATGGTGATGTTGATCATCCTCTGGAAAGATGATCGGTAAAGGAGGACTTCAACAATCCTGCACTTTTTCCTCCAACCCTTTTTAAACTGAAAATTGGGTCCTGTCACTTTTCTATAA
>OMLC01048886.1:0-10407 GCA_900302585.1 Regalecus glesne | reverse complement strand
GTGTGCACCCAAAGACAGGGTGAAGGCTTGTTAAACCTGCATGTTTGACTTGTACACAGACACACATGCAGCATTGTTCCCTGGACCCTGCTGTTGCCACACTATCAGAAAAATCTCCCACCAGTACATCAAGAGACTCAACTCACTTCTGTCTTATACTGCAGAATAGGGGGAGGAGGCAGTAGAACACATGGGATTGCGGAGATGGAGAAAGAAATAGCATGCATACACACACACACATACATAAAGAGAGAGAGAGAGAGAGAGAGAGAGAGAGAGAGAGACAGAGAGAGAGAAGGTAAGAGTACAAATGAATGACCCAGTATTGCATGAAAGGAGAAGAAATCCAATCATCCATTTTGAACTATTTATTATCTGGTCTTCTCTTCTCAACTCCTCCATTTAGTACTGGTATCCACTTTTTGTCTTATTCTCTCAGCTATTTTGAAAATGGTAGCTGACAACAGGAGGCCCTCTCTACCCCTAAACAATATTCCTCCTGCGATTCACTCACTCCTCCAATTAAACGTGATTTTCTTCCTTTAAACTGGAATAATGTATCTCTCTTCCTTTCTCCCTCTTTCTCCTCTCCACTTATTTCATTCTGGTGGTTGCTTTTGGTTGAAAGCTGTTTGAGGTTTTTTTCTTTTTCGTACTTACTGTTCCACTCACTGTCAGTCAGTCTGTATGAAAGGCGCAGCTGAGTGTGTAATGAGTAATGTAATTGTAAATAGAAGATATAACACATGAAGGAGGAAGAGAAAATGACTCACCAACGAACGGATGAACAGGTAGATAGAGGGAGATAGAATGAAAGCGGGCCAGGAACAGTTTAAAGGGAAGAAACAGATAGAGCATGACAGGCTATTGTCATGTGCTTTTTTGCATGTATTTGGATATTTGTGGGTGAATGAATCCGCACATATGTTTGTGTGTGTGCGCGCGCACGCATGCATGTGTGTGTGTGTTGATTGTTCTGTTACCTTCAGTATGTATGGCAGACACATAGCTCCAGTTGTATCTCTTAACTATATCTACCATGGCTCTGGCCTGCTGGGCATCTGAAGGCACAACTCGCATAAAATACTTGTATAAACTCTGGAATATATAAAAAAAGAGAAAGAAAGAAAGTATTAATATACTTTTTTGATCAAAAAGAGTTTAGAATTTCAACAAGTCAATCTGTTTAACGAAAGGTTAAATTAAAAAAATGGTGGCTTTGTTCCAATTCCCCAATGGGCTTTGAGATCACCTTCTGGGAATAAGATGGTATTTATGGCTATGCAAACACATGTGACTCATTGATGATACATTTCTATTATTCCACTGTGTATCCATGGCAACCTCTACTAGCAAATGCATGTTGCTCTTTTGACAGTGGATCGAACTGTTGATAGGGTCAAACTCCTTTGTTTAATGGCACACATGGATACAAAATAGGATCCTCTGGTTTAGAACAGCATAAGTAAATGATGATTAGTTAAGGTGTGAGTAAGAGGCAAACAACTATTTGCTAGACCAATAGCCCAGTACAGAATGTTCTATTCATCGAAATTGCACCACAATCAAATTGTGGTTTCTTCCTATCAGGCAGTGGAAGGAAGCAAATGTTTTTGGTTTTTTTTTTTGAAGCCCTCTTTCTTTCATGCTAATGCATGCACCCTGAATTGAGATATTATTTAAACAGCATTGATGCATTCACTGGAAAATAAATATACTCTGAAAAATAAACATTTTTTAAATGCTTCCACAAAGACTCAGAGTTTATAACATATCAAGTATTTAAGGAGATTCTAATGGAAATATATATGTATATTCCAAATGAGACACGTTTACAGATGTATTTTTAAAGAATAGTTTCCTTCAAAGGCATTCCAAACACATATACATTTAAAAAAATCCCCCATAATTACCTTATCACTGAGGTCCATGCTGGTGGCAGAGTAGGCAATCTGCGGTATGTTAAACAGCTGGAGGAGGTTCTGCACCTGAATGGCCACTGAGCTTGATCCCGGCCCAATCAGACCCACAATGGGTTTCTTACCACGCATTGGGGTGGCCAAGGGGTCTGCACACCTCATAGTTCCTCCTCCTCCCCCCCAGGCACCTAATCCCCCCAACTCCTCAGCCTCGTCGGAGGAGACCAGGGAGTCTCGAATGAACTCGATGCTCTGCTCCAGGGCCACCGCTGAGTGCCAGCAGGAGTCACGGATCTCGCAGCCCAGGGTGATGTTGGGAAGGATACGGGGGTCAGCGTTGATACGGTCCAGAGTGTGCATCATTGCCTCCACCCGCTGGATGCCATACTGCTCTCGAACCGCACCACACTTACGCTCATGCACCTTTGGGGAAAGAGTATTAAAGCGCAATGAACTTAAGTATATTATGTTTATTCAATAAAAATACAAAAACAATTGTGTCTTATTAGATTCAAGTTGCTGATGAATCAGTTGCATTCATTAAGAATTACTTCTCAATTATACTTGGCAATTAGGTACAACTTTTTCAGGTCATAAGAACAACAATGGGTGATATGGTTGTGTTCAAAGGGATCAACGCATGCATTATTAGTCAATCTTTTATATATTAGCTAATCTGTAATTACTCCAAACACTTTGTATTTATTAGAAATTGTAAAAAATAATGAGACAATTATCTGCAAACACATTACTTATTTCAGCAAACACTGAACCATCAAAATCTCCTGCTTCAGCAGAGACTTGAAAACCTTGTAACACATTTTAAAAGTCATCCTGTAAACACATTCACTTGGTTTCAGAAGACTGATTTCTTCTCTGTGTTTACAGTTTATATTTTCAATTGGACTATTTGCAACTTTCCAGACTTGACAAGAGGTTGTTGGGTTAGATAACAGTGATCCACTGCATGGACTGGTATAGTGTACCGTAAGTCATAATAAACACAGCAACATGTCTACTTGGCCAAAGTTATTATTGACCACAACTTTTGCTAATTATCCACTCTGTCTATCTGTGTATGTAACAAAAAGAGTATTTTTTTTATCCTTTCAGACCGGTTCTTAGGTGTGGGTTCAGATCACATGACCTGACAAACATATAAACCAGACACACTACAAAAAAGGTGAATCAGTTCAACTGGGTCAGAGGTTTATTCTGAAATGTTTTGTCACTCAAACAGGTGACATCTTCCGTCTGAGCTAACTGCAGTATCCCCGCCCTTATAAACAATATATAGTTGTATGCTGAACAACAAAGGCTGGGTTCATATGCAAGTTTAGTCATTTACAGCACATTCAGTGGTAATAAGTATTATTCACAGAGGATCGGGGAATATTTGCACAGCATTGTAAGATGATGACAGATGTACTCTCAGACCCCCACCTTTCAAAGGCGATCATTCCCTCTTCACATAAATGGCCTCCTTCACCCCCCTCTCAAACCAGCGTTCCTCCCTATCAAGGATGTGAACATCATCATCTTGAATGAGTGGCCACTAGCCTGTAGGTGGGTGTAGACCACAGAGTCCTGACCTGACGTGTTGGCTCTCCTATGCTGTGCCATCCTCTTAGCCAGCGTCTGTTTGGTCTCCCCGATGTACAAGTCACTGCAGTCCTCCTGGCATTTAACAGCATACACTACGTTACTCTGTTTGTGCCGGGGGACCCGATCCTTGGGGTGGACCAACTTTTGACAGTGTTTTGGAGTGACAGCAACTGAGAAACGAGGTTTGGGAATTACGAGTCTTATTTGTTGCGAAACTCTTGCCACATATGGAATCACCACAGGTTTACACTTATGCAGGTGTTCTCCCTTCAATTCGCTGGTGCACTGTTTGGGAGGCTTCCTGCCTTTGACAAACACCCAGTTGGGATAACTACATTTAACCAGGGCCTTATTAATGTGGGATTTCTCCCCCTCCCCGGCCACTGCATTAGTGAAGACATTATAAGCTCAGCAGTACAGTATCCTGATGACTTCCAATTTGTGTTCCTGTGGGTGATGAGAGTCAAACCTTGAATACTGATCTGTATGTGTGGGTTTACAGTAAACATCAACAATCAACTGTCCCCCATCACTAATTTTCACCTCACAATCCAAGAAAGCCAACACGTCATTGTTTACATCCTCCCTAATGAACTTGGTGTAGTTGTCCACTGAGTTAATGTGGTCAATGAAATGTGGTACTTCCTGAGACTTAACTCTTACTGAAGTGTCCTCCACATATCTGAACCAATGACTCCCTGGATGGGTCTATGAGGTCTCCCTAGATATGATATCAGAGCCTTCCTTTCTACTTCTTCAATATACATGTTGGTCACTACAGGTGAAACAGGGAAACCCATAGCACACCCATGCTTCTGTCTGTTGTATTGCCCTCTATATGTGAAGTATGTAGACTGAAGACACAGATTCAGGTCAGTGTTAAGGCTGGTACCATCTCTGAGGGTGAGGTCATCCTGTAATTTCATAAGAACCACTTCCGCTACCTCATTAACAGGGATGCACATGAAGAGAGGCTTAACATCATAAAAGACTATAGTCTCATCATCCTCCATGATAACGTCCTTCACCTTATTAACAATGTCCAGTGTTCTGAATATGGGAGATAAACTTAGAGATATTATAAGTGATAGCATTGATCATGCATAAAATTGGTCAGAAAGGCACATACTGTTCGTGTATCTTAGGTGAACCATACAGACTAGGTGTAGCTTCCTCTGGGTATAGTGTATGGTACAAAAATCTGTCAATAGCATTGTTCTTTTCTAACTGCTACAATCTATCACCTTCTTCCTGTAACTACAGCCTGAATCTTGCTTCGGAGACTCATAAGTAGGTGTCTGTGTCCTTACTGAGACTTGTTAGTGCATTCCTCTTGTCTCGACTGATGTTAGATGGCGGCACCTTTGCATTACTGAGACAGGCTGAGACTTTCATTTACAGTTGCTCCATCTTGTCCATCCGTTTGTTGTTCCGGATCGCTGAATCCATGACGATAATAACTTCCACTACCGGAATTTGTTGCAGAACCGAAAAATCCAGTCCCTTGACCAGGTTGTCTCCCTCTGCCCGTGTCAGTTCTCTGTCTGACAGGTTCCTCGCCCACATGTCTGCATCACCTTCATTTGGCCAGTCTGCTTCTTAATGTCCACCAAGAGCATTGTCCGTCGGATCCGATGACTCTGGCATGCAGCAGCTAAGTTGACCTCTATCTATTGCCTTGGTTTGGACTTTTCGTGTTGTGCTTGTCTTGCTAGATGAGCCTTCTCCAAGAACTCATTCACACATTACAACGAAGTCTCATCTAGACGTGACATAAGTCTCCATAGGATCTGCTCTTCTTGGCTTACGATATCTAGATGGTAAAATTTTAGCTGTCTCATCCGTTCGTTCAGCAGCTCCCTCTGTCTCTTTAGAGCAATCTTGTCCACTTGGTGCCCTTTCATCAAATTTTTAATTTGAATACTCTCGAGTATAAATGAGCTCTGTTTGCATTTGAGGTTGAATCTCAGGTGGTTCCTGTGGTCAGCCATTTTATGTGCCATACGCTCATACTCATGAGGAAGTTAAAGGCAGTCTTTGTCGAAATGCGTCAAAATGTGCGGATGCTACTTTGAAAATATGATTGTAAGGTTTCCTTTTCTGAAAACGTAAAACTCCAATAAATACAATGTTAAAAAAAATGTGTGGATGCATGCTCAATAATCCCGGCAAGGGAATCACAGAAAAGTTGAATCGGTTTGATAAATGACCAAACTTGCATATGAAACTATCTTTTATTGTTTGGCATTGAACTGTCTTCACAAAAAGAGGTGAACTGTCTTGTTTATATGAGTGGGGATGCTTTCAGTCTACTCAGACTGAAGATGTCACCTGTCTAAGTGATGAAATATTTCTGAATAAACTTCTAATCCAGTTGAACTGATTAACCTTTTTTGTGATTTCCTTACCTGGATTATTGAGCATGCATCAAGAAAAACCACACACATGCTCACACATACATAGTGCACATAAAGTACATGCAAAAGATACACATCCTCACTCAAAATCCCTAAAAT
Organism: Regalecus glesne; assembly: GCA_900302585.1. Taxonomy (NCBI): domain Eukaryota; kingdom Metazoa; phylum Chordata; class Actinopteri; order Lampriformes; family Regalecidae; genus Regalecus; species Regalecus glesne. Next base: position 4,367 of record OMLC01048886.1, on the reverse strand, counting down.
CCATTTCTAACACACAAACAAACAAGAGAGACCAGAAACACACCTTGTCAGCAGGAGGTTGGTGGTGGACAGAGAACAGTGCTCCGATGATGATATCACCTGGAATGTGTGCTACAACTCGCCGTTCGCTGGACTGGGCAGAGTCAGTTTGGCGAGGCCCCACCCACATAGGCAGAACCAACAGCAACCACAGCATCTTATTGATCCGTTAAGCAAACACGGGTAAAAAAAAAAGATTTCAGTGTGCTAGTATGGAGTTGTCACAGAAAATTACTTTCCAAAAAAACCCTGTTCCTTGCCATAGCAACAGTTTTGTGGCAGACAGGGGATTTTCAAAATGAATGGTTGTACACTTCCTTTCTTTTTACTTTTCCTCCTCTTCAGATTTCAAGGCAGGAGCATCACTGCAGCGATTGAGACACGTGCAGCAAAGAGATGTTGGAAATTCACCAGGACCCCTCATTAAGCTTCCAGCAGCTGAAAGGTCTCCCAGCTCCTCCAGCTATAAGGCAGACTAATCACCATTGTAATTGGTGACAGGTAGACAGGATGATATAACCTGTAAGAAGAAAATAATTTATGAGACGTTGAAAACTTTCAGGGGTGGTGCTAGAGATGCAAGGATGAGGATTTGCACAAAGCTTTTACAAGCCTTAATTCAATGGTATATCATTGTCATTGTTTAGAGTTTACACCTAATACATATCTTAAAAGAGAGTTAGGTTTCCTGGGTTTTAACCATGTCCCCTACTATAAATAGACAAAATTGTGGATACCTTTTTTATATCTGTATACAACTCCTTAAAAAGGAAATCTACCTTCTCAAAAGGCATCATTAAAACAAATTTCTTTTAATGCTAGTCAAGATAACATTTTCAACTGGCTAAGCTAAAGTTTGACTTTAAGGAGAGTGCATTCATCTTTTGAGTTGGCCTGCCAATGAGGCCTCACCATCAATGTACTTTAAAACTCCATGCACTGACATATTTAAGGTATCCATCAGCAGTTGCTGTTTTGATTTTTTTTCTTTCCTAATTTCAGAATACAATGTCCCTAAGGTGAAGGAGGGCGGTGGTGTAGTTCAAATGCTAACCTCATGATTTATCATTACATTAAGCTATTATTATCATTACATGACACCATTATGATAATAATAATTATTCTCTTATCAAACCCATAAGGGGTAATTTGCAATTCTCTCCATTTGACCCATCTTATTGTCTAGGAGCAGTGAGCAGCCCCTATGCGGCGCCTGGGGAGCCGTTAAAGGTTCAGTGTCTTGCTCAGGGACGCCTCGACATGCTTTCTATAGGTCTGAGGACCGAACATGCAACCTTGCAATCACCAGGTGTCCACTCTACCCACTGAGCTATGCCACCCCTATATATAATATGTACATAGCCTAAATTTGATGTTATTTGACATCAGATTTATGATGTGATGTGATTTGATGTGATGAGTATATAATCCCAAATTTTACATTTAAAATATATATCATAGAAAAATTAATCTGCAATCTTTAAACCATTTACAATTTAGGTCAGACACTCCTCCAGTTCAAATCTGAGAACAGATCTATAAACAGATATTGATACACATAATGAATAAAACATCAAAATGACTTTACCGTGTCATTTTTACCCAAGAATACACAATAAAAGACACCCATAACATAACATAACTTTAAGTTTAAAAATTGAATTAAAAAAATTACATTTATCCATCCATCATCAACTGTTTATCTGAAGTCGGGTCGCGGAGTCATACTAGAGCCTATCCCATCGCTCAGTGGGTGAAAGGTGTGGGAAAACTCTTGACGGGTCACCATTTCATCGCAGGGCTTGAGCAGTTAGGCGTTAACGCTCTATGCAGGGGCTGAGGATCGAACCACCAATCTTCTGATTACTGGACAACTATCCAACTTGTTGAGCTACCACATTATCATAAACACCACAAATTGAATATTAAATGTTCAAAAAGGAGTAGGAGGAAATATACACTTATTTATTCCTAGCCCTTCTCCACTATTCATCAAATGACATCCCAATCTTTATCTTATATAGTGTTTAAGCAATTATCCCAATTCTATGTAAAACGTAATTATCACCCAGTGTCAATAATATAAAAGTCAGTTATCACAGCCCTTCCTCATCCATTTATCTTTTGAATAATTTTATATACGTTTACAATTCAGGTTAGCTACTGGAGGTTTACATAAGATACTGTGTTATCTATTATGGACAGTTTGTCTCTGGCAGCAGATTCTCACCTGGTCAGATCATTTTCCCACAATGCAACGTTGGTACAAAACACTTTGACCCACAGTACTTAGTTTGCATTACTTTAAAGTTATATTTGGGTTTTGTGTTAAAATAGAGTCCAGAATTTTCAAACCATTTGTTAAATTTCCCAAAGAAGTCTCTGCCCATCTAGAACGTAGTCATCGGTAGTCATCTGCTGTATTCAGTGCCGAGCATCTGGTGATCACGAGCAAGTCTGATCAATGCAAATACGTTAATGTCTAGTCAATCACCAGCCATCATCACTGCTGCTGCCCCAGCAGACCACTCCATAAAAGATGGCTGATGTCATCACAGTGTGATAGATGAGATAATAGCAAAGGCTCGTTAGAATTTTACAAAAGGAATGTTTCCGAGACACTGCATGCAGCCTGTCATGTCTTTGGTGCTGATGAAGACTCAGACAGGCAAGCATAGTTCACTTGTTTTTATTTAACAATGTCCCATCTTGCAGACCTCCAAGTGAACACAACCACAACCCTGAATCAAAGGACAGCACCCCGCCTCGAGGCAACCACACACAGAGAACACATAGAGTGCCGCCTGACTGATGGGCTCCTCCACTGGTAACCATGTACCACCCATCAAAGCCACAATACTACACTGCAGGTAGCAAATATTGTCTGCCTGGAGAAAGCATATTTATTCTGAAACATAACTCTCACCCCAACTACGGTGGTAGAATGGATCAGCCAGTTGTCAGGCAACATTTACAGACAGTTTTGCACTAAAACAAATGATTTCATGCACTTTTATTTGGCATTTGATAAAAGCACAGATGTAAATTGACAATGCTCAGCTCGCTATTATGACCATTTTGAGTTGACAGAAGAACTACAGCGTCTGTATGGCCTCGGGTACCTAAAGAAATTTGGCCTAAGGCCCCGAATCGTCAGGAGCTTCCACCAGGGCACCATTGAGAGCCTGCTGACAGGCTGCTTCACCACCTGCTATGGCAGCTGTACCAGTAAGGACCACAAGGCCCTTGATAAGGTTGTATACACAGCCAAGGACATTACTGGATGTAAGCTATCCAGTCTTCAGGAGCTGTACACCCAGCCGTGTCTCAGGATGTCCCTGCGGGTCATTAAAGATTTAGCACACCTACACAATAGCCTGTTTTCTCTGCTGCCCTCAGGGAGGATATACAGGACTCTCAAAACAGACTGAAGAACAGCTTTTATCCTCAAGTCATAAGACTTATTTATAAATAATATGCAACCTTACTGTCTTTACAATCTGATTACCGCCGGTCTAGTATCTTAGATTACCAATCATATTTGTACCATTATTTAATTTTATAGCCGATTGATTATTCTACTCTCACCTTCAACTATTCTATGCCCAATTCTGTTATACATGATACTTTACAGATATATTTTGATTTGCCTCAAACTTATTGCTTTATATGGATGGATGGATGGATGGATGGAGGGATGGAGGGAGGGAGGGAGGGATGGATGGATGGATGTATGGATGGATGGAGGGATGGATGGATGGATGGATGGATGGATGGATGGATGGATGGATGGATGGATGGATGGATAGATAGATAGATAGATAGATAGATGGCTCTCTCTTCTTTGTGTATGTTTGTGGTAAACATTAGGGCATTTTTTTACACATTTTGTACACAGTTTATCTGACTGTCCCTGGAAAATAGAAGAAAATAAAGTTTTCCTTAAGATCTATTTCCATGCAAACAAGCCAAGAGATAAAGTCCCGGCACTAGATGGCAAGTTTTGGATGATGTCCTGCCCTGAGTGTCAGATAGTGTCGATCCATTAATATTTACATAACCGCCTCTGTGATCGAGGGCTGCGTAATGCTTTGTGACAGCTATGAAATAAAGTAAAGCCGGCCCCGCTTTGAGCAAGTATTTATCTATAAAGCTTCACATTTTGATGGCACAAACATTCCAAAATGATGACAAGCTCTCCCTTTCTTCATCTTGAACAAAATATAATTTCATGGCGGATTAACTTTATTGATCAGCAATAAGGCAGAATAATCTAAGGGGCGCTACTCAGGCCTGTGGGCTCGGTTGGAGATCTTCATCAATTCGTT
>OMLC01048868.1:0-10279 GCA_900302585.1 Regalecus glesne | reverse complement strand
TCACTTTCAAACACACACACACACACACACACACACACACACACACACACACACACACGCACACACACACACACACACACACACACACGCACACACACACGCACACTTACTACACGGAATACTGGGTAGGAATTATTTTTGTATATGGAGAGAGTTGACACGCTAGCACTCAACTTACCCAGCTGTCTCTGTACACGTCAAACACAACTGGAAAACAAAAAGGAGAAGAATGAGATTTATTTTACTTTACAGTTACACCTTTAAAGGCAACCGCTGCAGAAACCAAATCAAGCTGTTTTTCAATATGAAGTCAGGGTTGCTTGTGTGTTTTCAAGTTTGTCAATAACTATATGTGAAGTGATTGTCTCATTAACCCTGGTGGAGCAGCAGATCAAAATCTGTTTCTTTACTGGAAGTGAGAAAATGACCTTCCCACACTTACAGTCTTCATCCAGGAAGTTGTATTGGACGTGTTGAGTGAAGAACTCCTGAATGGACAGGCAAATCTGATCCTCCTGTTTGGAAATATGCTGGTAATACTGGGTATAGTCCCTCTGGGAGATACCTGAGACACACAATGACAGAAACACATACACACAGACACACACAGCAGAGAGGACATTTTCAAATAGGTCTGTGTTGGTGTAGGAGCTATAGTAGAAGTCCTCCTTAAAAGGTAATTATATGGGTGTTCAAATCCCGGCTGTGCCGTTTCCAACCACGGCTGGAGGTGCATAGTTAGTAGGGCATAATTGGCTAAGCCTCGGGAGGGGATAAGGGTTTGGTTAGATTAAAAAAATAAAATATTTATTCTTTTGAGTTATTATAAACTTTATATTGCAAATTGTATTTCGGTGTAAGATGGCAACTGTGCAACAGCTGACAGGAAAGCCCTGCTGTGGGTGGTCCAGACTGTCCAGCTTGTCATTACCCGTTTCTACAACAGAGCTATCGCGGTCCCCTCATACAATCCATATATATATATTACACATTCAACCTCCAAATATCTACTGTTAAAACTACAGGCCACTATTTCTTAACATTGCACCAGAGAGCAAAATATAGTATGCTAAGAAAGGCAACTCTAACGTCTCGCAACCATCTAGTTTACCTGAACTCTGCACGTAAAATGTGACAGGCTAAAATGAGGTCTACACTGAAGTATAAGGGCAGAAGTATGTAAAGTATATTACCGATAAGTTTGTTTTCTTTTACGAAGCAGCGGAACTCTCCACCAGGAATCAGTTCACTCCATTTCCTCAGGACCAGCTGAGCGTACGGCACAAATACACAACGCAGAGATGACATTTTATACTTGCTGAGGGCGGCTTGTAAACTCAGGTCATGCAGCGTTTTATCAGAAGCACTCCATGTAACATATACTGTGTGTGTGTGTGTTGGTTTTCAGTTCAAACACGGAGGGAGTGAAATACCTCGTAGCAGATGAGAGGATCTGGGGAGTCATGGTCTCTGGATTGAAAGAATCTGAACAGAACAAAGGCCAAGCAGCAGACACACACATGAACATGACACGGTAGCTCCACTGATAAGAACATATAAATGGTTCAACTTGGGCATTTGGCTTATTTTCTGAGGGAATTTTTAAAATGTGGTGAAAAACATGTTGTAGGTTAAAGTCTAACATTAAGTCCATCCATCCATCGTCAACCGCTTATCCGGTGTCGGGTCGCTCTAACATTAAGTCCAACTTCCAATTTTAATAATAATAATAATAATAATAATAATAATAATAATAATGTGGGGCGGCATGGCTCAGTGGGTAGAGCGGTCGCCTGGCGATAGGAAGGTTGCAGGTTCGATCCCCGCACCTGCAGAGAAGCGTGTCGAGGTGTCCTTGAGCAAGACACTGTTCCCCTAACTGCTCTGCCCTGTGATAGACCGGCGACCTATACAGGGTGTACCCCTCCTTTCGCCCAATGAGAACGGAGATAGGCTCCAGTTTCCCCACGACCCGATTTCAGATAAGCGGTTGACAATGGATGGATGGATGGATGTCTATTAATAATAATCCCTTTTTAGGAACAGTGCATGTTAATTAACATTAAGCGTCAAATTGGAAATGATGAGCCAAAGGCTCTGGACTCAAATCCACTACAGGGCATCAAGAAGATATTCTGCCCTTTTTCCCTTGAGGCTCTCATACTTGAAATCGCATGCAGTGATGGTATTGTAGTTAACTTGAGATTGAAGTGTTCAGCAACAGACAGGATATATTCAAGAATAGCCACTCACACACACATATATCTACAGACCGTTACAAGATGTTGCATAATGCAGTTCATCATGAGATGCATTAGATTTTCCCCAGACAAACCACTGTGCCATGCATATCCATTATGAAACCAGAGGACAGGGAAAGGTAAATGTGAACAAAATCATTACTTATAAGCACATCTAGCAGAGAAGGCTGAGTGAGCTACAGCCACCACAATTCAATATTGATTGAAAGCCCTCTCTATACTGCACTCTCCATATTTTCTGTCACCGACTGTCATCTGCTTTATTGTGTGTGTGTGTGTGTGTGTGTGTGTGTGTGGCAGTAGAGTGAAATAACAGCTTACGGCTGTGTGAGGTCGTGGGTAATGAAATCGGAGCTTTTGAAGAGCAGAAATATGTCACTGAGACTCTGACACTGCAGGGAACTGTTCAGAGCAATCCAGTTAGCGTCCTGGAGAGAAACACACAAACACACACATCATCATCATCTCAAAATATTTAATCCGAATAGCTAAATCCCCCATGCCAAAATCCTTCTAAGGGTAAAGCAGTTGAGGAAAATACTCATACCCTAGGAGCACTCCAGTTGAGTTTGGGAAAAACACGACCGCCCAAGGCATTTATGGCATCTAGCACCTTAGATGTGAACTCTGGGAACTCTGGAGCCTTGCAGATAAAAATAAAGCAAAATACATTGCATGCTAGTAATATAACAATTTTTGCATTCTACATGTGTAAGTCTCAGGCAAAATAAAAACATTTTATTTACTCCAAACTCAAAAAGCCCTTACTGTGACAGTTGTGGTTGTCTCGTCATCTGACCACTACAGAATGTGGGGAACAAGGAGAAGAAAGGCAGATAACAGACAAGAAAGATTGATTTGTAGAACCAAAAACAACAGATGACGTCTGTGCCATCAACTTAATGTCTGACAGAGTTCTAACTATTTGGAAGAGATTGTCTGCTGATAAGAAAAGGCAAGGTTCTCTTTTTTGGTGTTCACTTGATTTATTTATATTCTGACTCCTGTAATACCCAAGCAACTACTGTACGGTTTTTGGATAAGAGAGGTCCACTTTTACATTTCACGATTAGTCCCCTTTGTAGGGGCGGACAAAGACTTGGGGGGGGTATGGCGGGATGCCCTTCCTGACACCCCATGGTGGGTTCAAAGATTCTATGCTTCTGATGGGCTTTCCACTTTCCTGCTGTAACATGGTGATTTCCCCCTTTGGGACTAATAAAGGAATATCTTATCGACCTATACCTGAATATCTTCCTCTTCGTCCGAGTTGCTGCTGTTAGTGCTTGTCCGCTGTGTGTTGTGGTCACTGGGGGAAGAAAAATCCCATTAAGGGAAACACCAAAACATTTTATAACTCCCAAAGGACAGTTCAAATGCTATTTGTTAACATGTTAGAAGACTAAAGCTATAATATCTCATGTTAAAACATAGGACCTGGTCAATAGGAAGGAAGAAAACATTTTAAGCCAGCTTTAGTTGCTGATAGTGCTGAGCCAGTAAACCTAACTGGTATATTTGGACAATTTTATGTGTAATTGTTCATGGTTTATGCCGTTTTTTTACTGGCAGCATAAGAGTAAATAAAATACATTCAAAGATGCAATCATTTTAGAAAGGGACTTGGTGCAAGGAAAGAAATAGATAAAGATGTGGGTTTGTATGTGCAGTTTCCTACCTTCCAGAGACTACCAATGTTCCGTCGTCTAGCAAATAATCTATTACATTCTGAGGCAGTGGGAGAATCAAACTGAAAGACAAGTCAAACGTGACAACAAAGAATGTTGGTTTGTTTAGGCGTTCGGACGTTGGTAAGTAAATCACATCTAGTTCTCACCGCTCAGTACGACAGAATGAGCCATGTTCATAAGTGATACAACTAAAAACTACTCCATAGTCCATGTCTATCCATTCTGAAAGGATGAATTCCTCCTCTGATGCTCATACTGATGCTACAGATCCAATACAGGTGTTTACTTACAAGGGAATCTTACACACAAGTATCTTTAACATTTTTTCTGTGTTGGAGAATTCGATTTAACACTCTCTGGGACTGAACTTTGATTCAAGGCCAGACAAATAAAAAATTGACTGGATTTGGCCATGACAAGGATGAGAACAAAGTGAAGGATGATAACAGAATTCTACCATTACAACTCCAAGTCCAACAAAAACGCTAGCAAAGTAAAATTAATTCCATATTTAAAAAAGCAACAAAGTAAAAGCGACACCGTACACACATGCATTTAATGTCAACACAGGCCTCTACCTTTTAATCGTATGCTTTTTAAATATCGGATACCAGACCGAAAACTGACAGTTGACGACTTGCTCTTTCTTCATGCTGCAATTCCTGTAGCGGAAATGTGTCCGTCATGGAATATGCTCCGTACAGAGGGTTTGCTACGGTTTTGTTCCACATAATCATTTATAATTTTCCAGCAGAACATGTTGATATGTAGTTTATATTCTGTTTTCAATTTAAATATTTTATCATTCAAATAACTATAAATAATGCCAAATTGAATTAAAAATAACCGCTCATACAAAACATGTAATGTTCTCTCCGTGGAGGGGGACGGCTTTCTTCACTACACCAGTAGGAGGCGTGGACTGTTCCAAACCCGCTGACTTGTGATTTACAGACGGTTGGACTTTCACGTGAGTCAAGTTATCTCGCTTCTGTTTAAAGTTTGATTTAAAATAAACTCTATCAAAATTTCGGCAAAGTTTGTATTTGATGGTTACGGAGGACGTCCGGAAGTCTTATGGTTGATTTTCTATGTCTGAGTGTCATAACCCAGATTTGAGTTGGGGGAGAGTTTTTCGGGGTGTACAGAGCCATGGCTGTTACAGAGCCGGGTCAACTAACAGACAGGCAGAGGAGTCGTGTGGTGGATGAGAAGCTCTTATTCAGCACAGATAATCACGTCTTTGGTCAGTTCTGGAGAGAATTTCGAATAGTATTAACACGATAACCGTAGGATGTCTTACGTGATCGAGTTATATCACCGCATCTGCTCACAAAACCAGAAGCAGCGCTCATAGTCTCATGAGGCTCATTCCCAATTACCTTATTTTGCTGGTGTAATGTTAAATATCAGCCATATTTGGGTTTCAGATGATACTCTCTGAACTTCGATGTTTCGTTTTCTTCTTGTACTTTTTGGTTGCATCATTTTATGTTTTATTGTTCAAAATTACCGTTAAACTTTTACAGGAAAGTTTCTGTATGAAGGAAGATTTATTGATAACCAATAATCTGAATCACCTTGTCCAATTCAGGTTGCACTGACAGAAAATGAGTGGTATCAACCATCCCATCTTGACCACCATCCCTCATGTTGTGAAAGAAGAGGTAACGTTTTTAGATTTTCCACATACCATACCTAATTCTATCAGGGGTGGTGTAGCCCACGAGGTAGAGCGGGTCTCAGTGATCGGAAGGTCACTGGTTTGAGCCCTGGCTCCTTCAGAAAGCATGTCAAGTGTCCTTGACCAAGACACTTAAACCCTTGACTGGTCCCTGAACACTGCAGCTGTCTACTGCTCCTATACAATAGGATGGATTAATGCAGAGCAAAAATTTCCTTGTAGGTTCACGATGAGCAGATATAGTGGCTCTCTTTTCCTTTATGCTAGTTTTATGGTGATCTAAAAAAAATCCTCTCTTGATCCAGGTCATGACAGCAGGGAAATGGGTGAAGCTTGAGAAGACTACATACATGGATCCTGCTGGAAGCACAAGGTCTAAACTTTGAATGAATATTTATGTTAAGTCAGCATCTAAGTGCTATTGAGTTGTCTCTGCTAAAATTCACTCCCTGACCTTATTTAACAGGACGTGGGAGAGTGTTAAAAGGACAACAAGGCAAACTAATACAGATGCAGATGGTGAGTTGCTTTTCTTCTACTTGTTCAAGGCCAATCTATGTTCATTCAGAGAGAAACGCTCCGTATATCAAGTACACAGGTTCTGGCCTACTTTTTTTCCAGGAGTGGGAATTATCGCCCTTCTGAAGAGGACCCTCCACAAAGACTGTGTCGTTATGGTCAAGCAGTTCCGACCGCCTTTGGGGTGTTTCACTCTGGAATTCCCTGCAGGTCAGATGGTTTCACTGTCGCACCTTGAAACTTAATGTAGTGTAATGTGTGATAGTTTGAGTTTGCAGAAGGATTAAATGCATACGTTTCTGTCTGTGATGTTATCGATTCAAAATAGGGTCACTTTTTATATGCCATCTCATCTCCCCACTGGCTTTGTTTTTATTCTCTATTACAATGAATCAGATATCCTGAACAGAAGGATAATGACATCCAGATATGCATGTCCATCCATCCATCATACATCATCAATCGCTTATCCGAAATCAGGTCATAGAGTCATGCTAGGGCATTTATGTAAATTTTCTTACTTGTGTTAGATTAATAATACAGACCCACAATTAAAAGGTTTTCCTGTTAATAATAACAATACTAATAATAGTTGTTCCCTTATCAGTCCCTCAAGAGGAAATTTTCAATTCTCTGCATTTGACCCATCCTATTATATAGGAGTAGTGAGCAGCCACCATATAGTGCTCAGGGAGCGCTATATGGTTCTGTGTCTTCCTCAAGGGCACCTTTACATGCCTCCTATAGGACAGACGATTGAACCAAATGACCGCTCTACCCACTGGGCTATGCTGTCCCCGCCAAAAGCTACAATCCTGAAGATGAGCATGGAAAAAAATGTCCTGTGCGATTCTTCCAATTGTTGTTGTATTCAGGACAACAACTAATTCACAAATATCTAAATTGTGAACCCTTTTGTTGCTGGATAGTTGAATGGTTAATATTTGTTAAGACTTTCTTCAGAAAAGTTAAAGTGTGTTGTGTTTGATGCCTTTACCACAGCAGCCAAATGCAAAAGGTAAAAGTGAGTTTGCAGAAAAAGCAGAGCTCTTGCTAATGAGCAAATATTGCAAAACAAGCTCGTCAGAGACATTTCCCAATAGATTGTACAACATTAGTAATCCTTTTTTATTATTTGGCAATGGGGAGGGTGCTGACACGATAGCCATGAATGGCTCTGTGGGGCTTGGATTGGTCAGACACCACTTATAAGTATCACCAGAACTGCAACTAGGTTAAGCAACCACGTCAGTTATCAGGAGCTCATGTTTAAGGAGAGCTCCATTTTCACATGCCACCATCAGTGCCTATGTTGTGGGTTGGACACAGACTTAGATGGAGCATGGGGGATTAAGGCCGGATGCCCTGCAGCGGGATCAAACCCGCAAGATCTGGCTTGTCAGTTCCAGGAGTGCATGCTCTGCTGGATAGATCATACATCAACATACTGATCATGAAAGTATGAACCTATGATACAAAGTCAAATGAACTGGCCCAGTTTGGAGTTTTTATTCTGTTTGCTGCAACTTCAGTTGGTACTTCTGCAGACCTACTGATGATGATTGTGATACTTGTGTTGCATTGTTTTTGTGTCTGCAGGGCTGATAGATGAAGGTGAGAGTGCAGAGGCTGCTGCGCTGCGAGAGCTGAAAGAGGAGACCGGCTACAAAGGAGAAGTTGTTGGAGTCACCCCAGGTATGGTGATCTTAAAGCACACTCACATTGCACAAGTAAACTGGCACTACTTTTGTTTGGTTACAAGGGAGGTCATCTTTTATCTGTTGTCAGGGGTCACTCGTGTGTAAAACTGCTGACGGCCGTCCCCTCCTGTCCCACATATTATCTCCTGCTGTACATTCATTCCATTTATTTCTCATTTTCACTCGGTTTCATAAATAACTCCATATGCTGGCCTGCAGGTTGATGTGGAGCTACACAGTAATGTCAGCAGTTATAAACTATTTTCTAGCAACATAAATAAATAGATAGATGAATAAATAAATCAATTCCCTTATCAGTCCCACAAGGAGAGATTCGGATTTCTCTGTATTTTAACCCATCCTGTTGTATAGAGCTGCCAACATATGGCACTCGCACATGTTGAACTTATCGATACATCATTATATTATTGGTAATCATAATTCCTGATTTACAATGGAACCAACCCATGAACATCTAGATACGGAATATTTTCAGAGTTGCTTATTTTAATGGTGACTGCCCACTAGGAATATGCTTGGAAAATGGAAAAGTTCTTTGCATAGTAGACCAGTAGACAGCCGGTAGTAGTTTGTCTGTTAAGGTAGCCTGTTTATCACGGACAATAAGTGGATATGGGGAAACAAGCTGATGGAAGAGCTTCACCCATGTAAAGCAGACCTTTCACTATGACGGGAGCTTGACATCAACAGCTAATAATTCATGTTGTCCTCATTATGACAGTGACTTGTCTGGACCCGGGCCTGTCCAACTGCACCACCCAGCTCGTCACCGTCAACATCAACGGAGATGATCAGGAGAACATCAACCCCACACAGCAGCTGGGTAAGAGGACAGCCCACCATCATGCGCTCCCTCAGTCATCCACATTCACTCACTCACTCGGTCGCTCACTCATCTTTCATTCACTCTTATTCTCCCACTCAGGGACTCATTCAGTCATTCACACACGTCTGAGGAAGTAAAAGGATTTAAAGTTCCCACACTCACATTAATCTGTGATGATCCGTTTGTTCATCCAGCACCATTTATTCCAGTTTTGGTAACCAGAGAGTTCTGTGGTTTAGTCCCTGCTCTGAGATCCCAAGCCTGTGTATTCAACACTTAATATTTAACCAAGTGTTAACAGGTAGGACTCTGAGTCCTTCAATAGCTTTAATCAAAGGATCTTTTAGCAAGGTAGTTAATGGCTAGTAGCTTCAGCCTGGCTAGTTGAGTCAGTAGAGTATTAGATTATTAATCTCAGGGTTGTGGGTTTGAGCCCATGTTGGGTGCTAAATATTTTGGGTTTGTGGTTGCTCAGCCATACACCTCAACAAACCTCAACACAGTGTCTGGTTGCATGTTATCACTGGTTATTGTTCACACACTGACAGGGATGTTAAGATCCTCCATCTGACATGGATCCATTTCTCCTCCCAAGTCACCTTATGGTTAGTTTTACCTCCACTTCCAAAGGGCCTGGTGACCCCTCTGTATGTTGGACAGACCACTTGTGTGGCTTGGCACGAAAATATTTTGAAATATATTCAGTCCATCATTTGAGGTGAAGCCAGTTTCTAACAACTTGTTTTTATGTGACATTAACTAAAGGCTGCATTAGCTCAGTGGTAGAGAGCCTATATCAGGACAGGACAAACCAGGTGTTGCGGGTTCAATCCCACCTCAGGTTATCAGGAAGGGTGTCTGGCCTTAATCCCCCAAGATCCATCTAGGTCTGTGTCCACCCCCACAACGTTGGGACTGATGATGACACATAAAACCGACCTTTTTATGCAACACTGACGGTGTCCTTTTGTTTTTTCCACAGGTGATGGAGGTTTGTTATATTCCTTTACTACTACTAATACCTCCACCAATACTATGTCTTGATGTATGCCCAATAATCCAGGTTAGGGAATCACAAAAAAAGGTGAATCAGTTCAACTGGATCAGAAGTTTATCCAGAGACATGTCCTCTCTCCTCCAGGAGACATGTTGAGTCTGAGCTGACTGCAGCATCCCCACCCTGATCAACAACACAGTGATACCACACCACTAAAGGCTGGGTTCATATGAGAGCTGCTCATTGGCTGGACATTCAGTGTTAATGAGGACTATTCACAGAGGACTGGGGAATAGGATCAATCACATCATAGTCACATGATGACACATGTACTCTCAAGTATTTCCCTGATGTACAAGTCATTGCAGTCCTCCTGACATGTACATCGGGGAAACCAAACAGATTCTGGCCAAGAGGATGGCACAGCACAGGAGAGCCAACACGTCAGGCCAGGACTCTGCGGTCTACACCCATCAACAAGCCAATGGACTCTATCAAAGATGATGATCTTCACATCCTTGATAGTGAAGATTGTTGGTTTGAAAGAGGTGGTTAAAAACCATCTATGGGAAGAGGGAAC
>OMLC01048862.1:0-17049 GCA_900302585.1 Regalecus glesne | reverse complement strand
GATTCCGATATCAGTCCCGCAAGGGGAAATTTGTTCTCTGCATTTTTGACCCAACCTATTGTATAGGAGCAGGGAGCTGCCAACATATGGCGCTCGGGGAGCAGTTAGGGGTTAAGTGTCTTGCTCAAGGACACCTCGACATGCTGTATGCAGGACCGGGGATCGAACCTGCAACCTTCTGATTGCCAGACGACCGCTCTACCAACTGAGCTATGCCGCCCCTCTAGAGCGAACATGCAGAACCAAGGAATCCGGCAAGCACAGAGGTGGTCAGCGAGCGTCAACGAGGAGTGCCCCAGCCGTGAGAGAACCACCGGTCAGTATCGCCCTCGGAGGGAGCAGCGTATGCGTCAGGACAGCCTCCAGGAACTGAGAACTGTGCTGACACTGCATTCCCAGGGGTCACAAAAGACTATGAACTGTTTATAGTGAAAGGTGACAGTGAGTGTGTTAAGCCCTATATGGTCATGGTGAGATGCAATGGTATTAAGATTAAGATGGAAGTTGACAAGTGCAGCTATGAGTGTAATGTCAGAGAAGCTGAACAGAAACCGGTTTAAAAACTGTAAACTGCAGCCAGGAGATGTGTCTTAAAACGTATTCCTCAGAGCCAATTGCAACCATGGGCCAAATTCCAGTGAAAGTGCAGTGTGGTGAGCAAACAAAACAGCTGACGCTGTTAGAGGCAAAAGGAAGTGGTCCAACACTAACGGGCAGAAATTGGATTCAGCGCCTGCGTTTAGACTGGTCTAGAGTGAATTACTTACCGGTTACGGATACTCTCTCAGAGATGTATGAGAAATACTCTCCTGTGTTGAATGCAGATCGGGGTGTCATTTCAGGTGTAAAAGCATAACTCAGAGTGATGGAAAATGCCAATCCAAAATTCTGCATGGCTAGCTAAGTGGCTTATGCACTGAGTGCCGCTGTTGACCAACAATTAGCCAAATCGCAGGAAATGGGAGTTTGCACTCCGGTGGAGTATAGTGAATGGGCAACTCCAATTGTGTGTATACCAAAAAAAATGGTGATGTCAGAATTTGTGGTGACTACAAGGTAACCATAAATCCGTGGTTAGAGGTAGACAAATACCCTCTTCCTAAAACACAGGATCTGTTTGCCAAATTAGCTGGGGGAAAATATTTCATCAAGCTAGACCTTACCCAAGTTTACCAGCAGGTAGAGCTAGAGGATGAATCCAAGCAATACCTTACAATCAATCAATACACCAAAAGGGCTTTAGCAAATGAATAGCTAGTTCACCGGCAATATTCCAACGTATTATGGATCAGATTCTTCAGGGCTTACCAAGAGTTGTATGCTACCTTGACGACATATTGATTAAGGGGTCAACCGAAGCCGGACACTGGGAAAATGTTGAGCTGGTGTTACAACGCTTACAAGACAGAGGCAGACGGGTGAACAGAGACAAATGTAGCACAGCCAGCCAAGTGTAACATACTTGGGGCACAAAATTGACAGTGAAGGGTTACACCCTGTACCCGAGAAAGTGGAAACAATAGTCAACGCTTCAGTCCCTAAAAATGTCACAGAGCTTATGGAATTTTTAGCTTTACTGACTTATTATGGGGAGTTTCTTGAGAATCTCTCAACCATTATCAAACCAATGACAGTGTTGCAACAGAAGGACAGTCAGTGGAACTGCTCCACCCAATGTCAAGCAGCGTTTGAGAAGGCCAAATCACAGCTGGCATCGTCTAGTGTTCTCACACACTTCAATCTACAATTGCGATTTTACTGGCTTGCGATGCTAGTGCCTACGGTCTAGGAGCTGTCATATCACACCAAATGATAGACAGTAGTGAACGACCTATAGCCTACGCTTGGCATACCTCGAGTAAAACAGAGATAAACTACTCACAAATTGAGAAGGAAGCGTTAGCCATCATTTTTGGTGTACAAAAATTAAGGGATGATCTCTATGGCAGGAAATTTGTATTGGTCACTGACCATAACCCACTTGTGAAAATTTTGGGACCAAAGACAGGAGTACCAGCATTAGCTGCTCCGCGTCTACAGAGATGGGCTTTATTGCTGTCAGCTTATCAGTATGACATAGTCTACAAAGCCTCCTTACAACATGTCAATGCTGATGGGTTATCCCGATTACTGCTACAGAAAGAAGCGCCACAAAGAAACCCGAAATTCAGAGTGTCTTGGCTAGAATCGATCCCCGTTTCAGCAAAAGACATAAAGAAAGAGACAGACAAAGACAAAATACTTATCCAAGTGAGACATCTAACACAAACCGGATGGCCAAAATAGGTGAGTGAAGGTGACTTAAAACCATACTGGAACAGACGTGATGAACTTACAGTGGAAGCAGGGATTGTCCTGTTATTTCTCAGTTTTGGAGTCATGTTAACTCAGCATTAGCAGATATACTTGATATTTTCATGTTCCTTATCCTGCTTTTTGTCTCCTTAATAACAATTCTGATATCCATCAAAAGCAATTTCAAAAAATGGTATTTGCAAGGTTTACCTCTGCAAAGAAAACAATTTGAAAAACTGGTGTACCCCGGATATGTGTATGAAATAATTCTGGATTCATAGCCTGGTTAACATTGTCAACCTGGAACATACAACTGTGCCGCTAAATAAGGCGAGACCAGTGACTGTAGAAGCATGGAAGTCTTTCTCATCCAAGATAATCTCTTGGGCTAGGGGCAAAAATAACACAGCAATTTTGGTTGTGATTTAGTGTACCTGCTGACCCATCTGTTGCTTTATGTACTATCTTATCAACCTCACCAATATTTTTCATTACTTTATTACCTTTCTCAATTTGCTTTGTATTTAGTCTGTAACCTCCGCCAGATAAACGATAAAAATGTTGATCACAATAAAAATCATCTTTGGCTTATTTACATAAGCCAATGAGGTTTCGGGAATCTGTTTTGTGGAGTGATGAAACAAAGTTGGAACATTTGGACCAATGGATAATAATTTTGATTATAACTGTATATTTTTGATAGCCTTGAACTAGATGGATACAATCTTTGAACAATTTAAAACTGAATCAGGTTAAAACAGGTACATGATGAAGAATTACGTATTCTGTACATGGCTCCTGCTCCCAGGCAGCATTATGTGTAGAGCAGTACTCTGTGTTAAACGACCGGAGGCTTCGATAAATATGTGAACCAAGTGAACTCTCCTCTCCGAGGAACCATCACCTTATCGTGGTGGAGAGGTTTGAGTGTCTCTATGATCCCGAGAACTATGTTGTCTGGAGATTTGTGCTACTGTTAGGGTCTCCCATGGCAAATCGATCTCTGGTGAGGGACCAGACTAAGAATTGTTCAAGAAAACCCCATGAAAGATCCAAAAGGAAGTGACAATACCCTGCCCGGAGGAAGCCCGGCTCCAGATGAGGATCTGGAGACAGGCCCAGAAGGAGGGGCCAATCAGCGACTGCCTGGTGGCCAAGTTCACCACGGAGCCCGGCCGGGCTCAGCCCGAATAAACAACGTGGACACTGCTCCATCCTGTAGACCCATCACCTACAGGAAGAATCAGTAGGGTCGGGTGCACTGCCAGACAGGTAGCAGTGAGGGCAAAAGGTCTCATCAGACCAAAACCAAGCGACAGAAGCTAGCATTAGTGACGTGGAATGTCACCTCCATAGGGATTAAGGAGCCAGAGCTTGTGCGGGAGGTGGAATGGTACCAAACGTATAGTGCGGGTGAACTGGGAACGCTTGGAGGAGGACTTTGTCAAGAAGACCTTCAACTCCCACCTACATCAGAGCTTTCTGGCATCCCTGTAGAGGTTAGGGACATTGAACCAGACTGGGTTATGTTCAAAGCTTCCATTACCGAAGCTGCAACTGTGAGCTCTGGTCTCAAGGTCATAGGTGCCTCAAGGGGTGGTAACCCACGAATACCCTGGTGGACACCAGCAGTTAGGGAAGCTATCCGATTGAAGAAGGAGGCCTTCCGGGATAAGTTATCCCGGGGACTCCAGACGCAGTTGCAAGATTCAAACAGGTCAAAAGGACGGCAGCCTCAGTAGTGAAAGAGGAAAAGCAGCGAGTGTGGGGGGAGTTCGGGGAAGCCATGGAGAAGGACTTTAGGTCAGCACCAAAGCGCTTCTGGAAAACCGTCCGGCATCTCTGGAGGGGAAAACGAGGAACCATTGAAGCTGTTTATAGTAAGGATGGGACTCTGTTGAACTCAACTGGGGAGGTAATGGGACGATAAAAGGAGAACTTTGAGGATCTCTTGAAGCCAACTTACCCACCCGCTGGATAGAGACAGAGCAGGAGGATGATGGAGGATCAACTTCAAGTTCCCTTTAGGAGGTCACTGAAGTAGTCAAAATGATGAGATCCGTCAGCCTACCTTAAAAGGTCTACTCGAAAGGTGCTGGAAAGGAGGGTCCGGCCAATAGTCCAACCACACATTGAGGAGGAACAATGTGGATTCCGTCCTGGTCCTGGAACAACAGACCAGCTCTTTATGCTTGCAAATACCCTGGAGGGGTACTGGGAGTCTGCCCATCCAGTCTGGATTTTTTTTTGTAGATCTGGAGAAGGCTTATGACCGAGTCCCCCGGGATATATTGTGGGAAGTTCTGTGGGAGTATCAGATAAGAAGGTCACTACTCAGGGCCATCCAATCTCTATGCCCAAAGTGAGAGTTGTGTCCGAGTTTTGGGTAGTAAGTCAGACTCTTTCCCAGTAGGGGTTGGTCTCTGTCAGGGTTGCTCCTTATCACCTTTCCTGTTTGTGATCTTCATGGACAGGATCTCCAGGCGTAGTCATGAAAGAGAGGGGTTGTAATTCAGTGAATTTAGGGGTAAATCCCTGCTTTTTGGAGATGATGTGGTTCTGTTGACGTCATCAGTCTCTGACCTCCAACACTCACTGGATCGGTTTGCAGCCGAGAGTGAAGCAGCTGGAATGAAGATTAGCACCTCTAAATCAGAGACCATGGTTCTAAGCAGGACACCAGAGGTTTGTCCAATCCGAGTAGGGAATGAGTCCTTACCCCAAGTGAGGGAGTTCAAGAATCTCGGGGTCTTGTTCTCTAGTGAGGTGAGAATAGGGCATGAATTGTACTGGAGAATTGGAGCTGCTGGAGTGGTATAGCGCTCCCTTTACCAAACAATAGATACCAAGAGAGAGCTGAGCCAGAAGGCCAAGCTTTCGATCCACCAGTAAATGTTTGTGCGCACTCTCTCCTATGCCCATGAAAGCTGGGTCGTGACTGAAAGAACAAGATCACAGATACAAGCCTGTGAGAATAGGTTTCTTAGAAGGTTGTGTGGTGTCTCCCTTAGAAATAGGGTGAGCAGCTCAGACATACGTGAGGGACTCGGAGTAGAGCCGCTGGTCCTACAAATAGAAAGGAGCCAGTTGAGGTGGTTCGGGCATCTAGTAAGGATGCCACCTGATCGCCTCCCAAAGGAGGTTTTTAAGGCACGTCCAGCTGGAAGAAGGCCACGGGCTAGACCCAGGACCAGATGGAGGGATTATATCCCCACATTGGCCTCGGAACGCCTTGAGATACCCCAATCAGAGCTAGTGGATGTTGCAAGGGAAAGGAAAGCTTGGAGGTCCCGGCTGAAATCTGCTACCTCCGTGACCCAGAGCGGTTGGATGACTATGGATGGATGGAAACATTTATTGAGCACTGGCTTACGTGGTGCAATTATGTCAGAGATAAATGGTCTGATTGTATTTCTTTACTTTAGTGAAGATGATTCCTCCCTGTTTTATCTTTAGCTTTGTTCCTATGGTATTGTTTTTTGTTTGTTCTTTTGTGTCTTTGTTTGCTTATGTTGTTTCAATTTCTATACTTGAATAAATAAGAAAATAATTATATTGTTTGCCATATGCATAGAACCTGAAAAAGTGAAATATCTGTATGTGAGTTTCTGAACACTAATAAAATGAAATTGTAAAAAAAAGTTCCTATTATCTCAATTTGGGCCACACACATTTGCCAACACCAGGTTATTAGCCACAATTCTACCTGTAACAATTACAAAGTGTCCATTAGATCTGAAATGACAGTGGATATTGAGAGGGGCATTTTTTTATGAATTAGAATTGCTCCCCTGCGCCTCTTGCTTGAAAATGAGGAATGATAAAGAAGCCCCAACCAAATTCTACGAAAGTTTAACATGACCTAATGGCTTAATGTGAGTCTCTTGGAATAAGGCTATTTAAGTCTTGAGGGATTTAAGATGGTTAATCACTTTGTTATGCTTAACAGGAGAGTTGAGGCCTTTAACATTCCAGCTTGTGAATCGAACTGCACAACTTGGTGCACATGAGACTGTACTAGCCATATAAAGGGATCAACGGTATTATTAGCTATGTTTCCTCCATGTGTGCCCCCACCCATCCCTGCCGATGACTCAGAGTCAGATCCAGAGAGAGGAAAAAAGGTACCATAAGCAACCCAGCCTCCCACCCAAACCCCATTGCTGCCTCTAGAAACAGCAGAGTGAAACTCATTGATTCACTGATCATCGTCTTTTGCTACTTCCTAAATCTATCAAGCTGATCTGACGATTTAAACTTATAGAAATGCATTACATCTTAAAAACCTCAAAGGGCATTTCTAACCTAGTAAAATAGGCATAACATTTATTTTGGACATTGCTGACGGTGAAAACGTGACAGTTTACCCTGAAAAAGTGGAACATTTATAAATATCTTGGTGCATGCTCAATAATCACGCTATGGAAAAAACAAAAAGAGGTTGATCAGTTCAACCGGATCAGAGGTTTATTCAGATAAGTTTTGTCATTCAACCTGGTGACTTCTTCAGTCTGAGCTAAGTGCAAGCATTCCCCCCCTTACATTAATACAGGACAACAATAGGCTCGGTTCATATGGAAGTTGGGTGATCAACTGCACATTCAGTGGCAATGAACACCATTCACAAAGGATTGGGGAATATTTGCAGTCACGGTATTGTAAGATGTGGATTCCCTGGATATGAAGTCTTGAGTCTATGTACTCCACGTATAAGGGGCAATACTACAGGCAGAAGCATGGGTGTGTTATGGGTTCCCCTGTTTCTCCTATAGAGGTCAACTTCTACATGGGGGTTGTAGAGAGGAAGGCTCTGGCATCATATCCAGGGAATCTGCCCACTTACTGTCTTGATGCATGCTCAATAATCTAGGTATGGAAATCACAAAAAGAGGTGAATCAGTTCAACTGGATCAGAAGTTTATTAAGAAACATTTCGTCACTCACCAGGTGACTTCTTCAGTCTGAGTGGAAAAAAAGTTCCCCTCCTTATAAACAGTACCTTGATGCCACACAACAATAGGCTGGTTTCATATGCCAGGAGGACTGCAGGGACTTGCACATCAGGGAGACCAAACAGACGCTGGCTAAGAGGATGGCACAACCCAGGAGAGCCAACACGTCAGGCCACGACTCTGTGGTCTACACACATCTACAGGCTAGTGGCCACTCATTCAAGGATTTAAAAAAAAGATTCCCTTATCAGTCCCCCCCGAAATTTGGATTTCTCTGCATTTTTGACCCAACCTATTGTATAGGAGCAGTGAGCTGCCAACATATGGCGCTCAGGGAGCAGTTAGGGGTTAATGTCTTGCTCAAGGACACCTCGACATGTTATATGCAGGACCGGGGATCGATCCTGCAACGTTCCGATTGCCAGACGACCGCTCTACCCACTGAACTATGCCGCCCCGATATGATGATGTTCACATCTTTGAAAGGGAGGAACGCTGGTTTGAAAAGGGGGTAGAAAGAGGCCCTATATGTAAAGAGGGAAGGACCATCTTTGAATAGGGGTGGTGGCCTGAGAGTATATCCGTCGGCGTCTTACGCGATTGCAAATATTCCCCAATCCTTTGGGGAATATCCTTTGGTTTGTACCCTTGCTTGTAAAGTTGCACCATGGAGCTTTTGTACTCTGCTCTTTGCTTCAACAAATCACTGCTGTAGTCTTCATAGACTTGGATCTTCTGCTCCTTGTAGAACAGCTCACCTCATCAACGAGCCTCACCGATGAGTAGATCCTTAACTAGGAAGCAGTGTAGGCGAATGATGAAAGGTTGTGGTTTATCTCATATGGCAGGCTTGGGTGCAAGGCTCCAGCAATCACAATCGAGCTCAGGTGTTGAAGAAAGGACCTCCTTGCCAAAGACATCAACAAGTGATTGGGAAAGGAATGTGGTTGGTCATGAACCTTCAAGTGATTCAGCTGGCCAATAATCCTGATGTTTAGGCCCCTACTGCGCCCCTTCCGGTCAGCTAACTTAGTTTTCAGCTGCATGTTATCTTGTTGGGAGGGTAAAACATGCTTTCTGTAGTTGTTGTAGATGATGGTCTAGCTCATTAAGAGTTGTCTTCCAGAGAATCAACTTTTCCCCATGGCCTGCTACAGTCGAATTCAAGCTGTCCATTGTTCTTTTCAATACATCAAAAGATAACTTAGTTCACTTGTTTCCATTTTATTCTCTTCAAATTCACTTTTTCCCTTAGATAATTCCATGTGTTTTTGGAAAAGCAACATTAGCCAGTTTTTTTAAAAACTTTGTGAATAATGGTAAAGTTCTTAATGATCATGCAACTAAGTCTGTAAATTAGTTCAGGCAGAATGTAGCGGTGCTCTTGTTCACTTAGTCAACCAATCAGATATGTGTCTGGTAAGCTGGTCAGCCATCAGAGTTACACCATGCCGTAATCCTACTAATTGGCTGCTGTCTGTTGTCTGTGCATATTGCTCCCATCTAAGCATATTCTTTGGGTCCCACCAGCTCCCCAGCATCCACAAACAAGCTCTATTACTAATTGTTTCCTGAAAATTTGTAATGATATCAGAGCCCTCAAGAACTGGTTGAATTTGAGCCTGGATGCCCAATTTAGATATGCTGCATTTCAATAGAATGGCTTTAATTTACACACAGGTTCTTTGGTTGAATTAGTAAAAACCTATAATGAGTCAATACATTTACAGAACTTAACACCTAGCACACATACCTACCAAAGAATATGACAGCTGTTAAAGAAGAATATTAGTAGCTGAACTAAATAGCTCCACCAACTATGTACCACCACCATGTAAATAAATAAATAAAATAAATGATTCCCTTATCAGTCCCGCAAGGGGAAATTTGTTCTCTGCATTTTTGACCCAACCTATTGTATAGGTGCAGTGAGCTGCCAACATATGGCGCTCGGGGAGCAGTTAGGAGTTCAGTGTCTTGCTCAAGGACACCTCGACATGCTGTATGCAGGACCGGGTATCAAACCTACAACCTTCCGATTGCCAGGCGACCGCTCTACCCACTGAGCTATGCCCACTGAGCTATGGGTAATCGAGAAAGAGTTATCAAACTGTTGAGACAGGGGGTCGCGGTAACTCAGGGATAGATCGTGTGCTTCAGGATCTGAGGAGCCTGAGGTTGCAGGTTCGAACTCAACACAGGGTGTCAGGAAAGGCATCTAGCCTTAATCTCCCACACCTACCCTGGAATGGAATGATGACCTCTCCAGGGTGTTTGCATCTATGCACTTGATGTATGTCGCTCTGGATAAGAGGATCTGTTAAATGCCTGTAATGTAATGTAATGTACCTGTTGACGATATTTTTTTCTGGAGGATCAGGGCCAGTATCCGCCAGCAGCAGCAATTTGTCCACCTAGAATATGAAACATGATATAATGATAGATTAGCATTGAATAGGTCAGAATTGAAGAGAGTTCATGGACTAATGAAATAAAAGATAAGGTACTCCTTTCTTAGTCCCACAAGGGATATTTGCAGTGTCAGAGTAGCAAAGTGAAAGAAAGACGAAGGCATACGAAAAATCCATCCATCCATCGTCAGCCGCTTATCTGGTGTCGGGTCGCGGAGGTAGCAGATTTCAGCCGAGACCTCCAAGCTTTCCTTTCCCTTGCAACATACAATAGCTCTGATTGGGGGAACTCAAAGCATTCCCAGGCCAGTGTGGAGGTATAATCCCTCCATCTGGTCCTTGGTCTACCCTGTGGCCTTCTCCCAGCTGGACGTGCCTGAAAAACCTCCTTTGGGAGGCGATCAGGTGGCATCCTTACTAGATGCCCGAACCACCTCAACTGGCTCCTTTCTATTTGTAGGACCAGTGGCTCTACTCCGAGTCCCTCACGTATGTCTGAGCTTCTCACCCTATCTCTAAGGGAGACACCAGACACCCTCCTAAGAAACCTCATCTCAGCTGCTTGTATCCGTGATCTTGTTCTTTCAGTCATGACACAACTTTCATGGCCATAGGAGAGAGTGGGCACAAACATTGACCGGTAGATTGATAGCTTTGCCTTCTGGCTCAGCTTTCTCTTGGTAACAATGGTTTGGTAAAGGGAGCGCAATACTGCTCCAGCAGCTCCAATTCTCCGGTCCAACTCATGCTCCATTCTCCCCTCACTTGAGAACAAGACCCCAAGATACTTGAACTCCCTCAGTTGGGGTAAGGACTCATTCCCCACTCGGATTGGACAATCCTCTGGTGTCCTGCTTAGAACCATGGTCTCAGATTTAGAGGTACTAATCCTCATTCCAGCTGCAATATGAACATACCAAGAATCAAAAAAGATACAAAATATACCTATGGCACACTTACTAGTCATCACTTAATTTAAAGTGTGGTCAACATAACTCAGGTCTTCGACATTTTCGGGTGCTGAAGTTGAGATTGTATAGTGTAAATAAATGATTAGCTTATCAGTCCCGCAAGGGGAAATTTGGATTTTTCTTCATTTTTGACCCAGCCTATTGTATAGGAGCAGTGAGCTGCCATCATATGGCACTCAGGGAGCAGTTAGGGGTTAAGTGTCTCGCTCAAGGACACCTCAACATGCTATATGCAGGACCGGGGATCGATCCTGCAATCTTTCGATTGCCAGACAACCACTCTACCCACTGACCTATGCCACCCCAATGAATGTTCCCTGATTTAAACGGTACAACTGGAAATTATAAATGGACTAAAAAACTTTGCTTTATTGATATTCACCAAAAAACAACAACTTCTGACCCCAAAGTATAAACCATATATCTACCCAACAAATGAATCGTTGAATATTAAGGTCCAGCTTTTTAAAGACATATATAGAGACTGCAAATGCACTAAATAGGTATTTTCGTTTTTTCACTGGGGGCGCCTTCAGCATGCAGCACTACTGGTAACTGCCTAATGACTTTTTTTTGGCAATACATAAACAATCTACTTCAACTATTACTCTCAGCTACTCCCATTAGTAGTCACCAGAGTGAATCATCCATATCCATGTCTTGCTTTCTTCTTAATAATGATTCCAATAATAATAATAATAATGATTCCCTTATCAGTCCCGCAAGGGGAAATTTGTATTTCTCTGCATTTTTGACCCAACCTATTGTATAGGAGCAGTGAGCTGCTAACATTAGGCGCTCGGGGAGCACTTGGGAGTTCAGTATCTTGCTCAAAGACACCTCGACATGATATGTGCAGGACCGGGGATCGATCCTGCAACCTTCCGATTGCTAGGCGACCGCTCTACCCACTGAGCTATGCCGCCCCTTCTTCATCTTCCTCTGTCACAACAGCCACCTGCATATCCTTCCTCAGCACATCTTTAAGCCTCTTTAGTCCTCCTCTTTACCTCTTGCCAGGCCGCTCCGTATTAACCACCCTTTTCCCATATACCCAGTATCTCACCTCCATACTTGTCAAAACTATCTCAATCTTGCCTATCTTGGTCCATCTCCAAACCAACTAACCTGTGCTTTACCTGTAATATACTTATTGACAAAATGGATTCCCTTATCAGTTCCGCAAGGAGAAATTTGGAATTCTCTGCATTTTAACCCATCCTATTGATTAGGATCAGTGAGCTGCCACCATGTGGCACTTGGGGAGCAGTTACGGCTTCAGTGTCTTGCTCAAGGAAACCTCGACACGCTTTCTGCAGGACGGGAAATCAATCCTGTAATCTTCTGATTGCCATACGACCGCTCTACACACTGAGCTCTTCCGCCCCATGATCAAATAATGTTTCATCATTTATTCATAGCAAAATCAATTTGGTGTGACAAAGAGGTTAGAATATATTTCTTTAGAATGGGCAAATGTTCTGTCAGGTTCACTCCACTCGTAGCCCATACAAGTCTTACCCAGGGTCACAATTTTTTCCCTGTGATGTCTCTAGATAATTCTTTGGTCTTTCCCATTATGAATAAGTTTTAATCTGATTAATTGATTGATTCTGTAGACAGGTGTCTTTTATACAGGTAACAAGTACTTAATTAGGAGTACTAATTAAACAAGATGACCAATCTGTGTGCTCCCCATTCACATGACCAGTCTGTTGGTGCCATAATTCTTGCTGGTTTCTAGGGGTTAAATTACCTATTTTACCTCAATAAAACACAAATAAATGCTTGAAAGTCATACACTGTGATTTCCTGGGATTTTAATTTTAATTTTCTGTCTCTCACTGTTGAGATGATCTTACTCTGAAAAGTATAGACCTTTCATGTCTTTGTAAGGGGCAAGCACAAAATCAGCAGGGATGAAATACTTATTGTCCTCACTGTACAATCAAAATGTCTCGAGAAGATGAAAAAAAATTACAAAATATTTACATATTATAACATTACTACGGAGCTCCCGGCAAGTGGACTCCTTCTTGCAGTACGATCTTGTCAGTACTTACTCAGTAAAATAAAATGTTTTGTCTGCATGAAGTAATTCCTTTTTTTCCAATACAAAGAATATTTTTAACATAGATGATTATATATCAAATTACCCTGGAAAATACTAAGCCCCTTCGCCTTTTTAAGTATAAAGGACGTGGTACTGACGAGTCACTGTGGAAAGAGACATGTCATTTAAGTGGATCTCTATTTAGAGTTATTTTTGATGTTCTTAATTTTATTATTTAGAAAAGCAAGACGATGAACCCCTAACTACTCCTCAAGTGCTATTTGGCAATAGCGCACACTGCTTCTATAAAATAGGATGGGTTAAATGCGGAGAGCAAATTCAACCAGCCATGGTTGTGTGGCAATAAAACAATATAACAAGAAAAAATAAATCATATTAAGGGTTGGACTACTTCAATACACTATATAGCTAAGGATTGTGCAGTCTCTTGATTATGAGGCAAGTAATCTATTTTTTGATAAATACTCGATAATCCAGGTAAGAAAATAACAAAAATGTGATTCAGATCATTGGGACATAACAGACACAAGCATTGTATCTAAAATAACTGATTCATCCTTTTTTCCAAGTAATCCAATTTTACTAGCTGATATAAGGAAATGTTCATACCAGTTGTAAAAATGCAGCAGGGCAATAATTCCTCTGGCATTGTGAGAATTAACCTCAATTTGGGGTCAAAGGAAGCTTCAGTCTTTTACCCCCACCCCCTTTCTAATCCTGGCGTATTGAGACAGAATGGAAGAGATTAATTGATGGATAGACAAAGACACTGAATAAGTGGGGGGAGGGAGGGAAATAAATGTATTAGTGGAGGATGGGGCTGGAGGATAGATGTAACAAACCAAATAAAAGCTTGAAAGAAGAGGAAAAGGACAACCTTCCATCAAGGCCCAAGACACCCAAGGGATGGGTTATTCTCAAATCTCCTGGCAGATTATTGATAATCTCCACCAGGCCCCAGAACTACCCACATAGACCTACATTGAGTATCCCAACATAGAACACTGTGTTCTCAGACAATATCCAGGGCCAAGAGAGTGACATGATGGCCACATTATAAGGAAAAAAAATGTGTTTGTGTACCAGTTCTTAAATAGAGCTTTTCTAATTTGACAACCATTCAAAGCACTTTGCAATGAATGTATCTCATTTTCCAAGCTACACTGTGGGATACGACTCCACAATGGATGATTCCCAGGCATGTCCGCTACCCGCTGAGCCACTGCGGCTGTGTGTATGTGTGTTGTTTGTGTTTTTCCTAGTGAAACCAAAGAGAGGGTGTCTTAAATTTGGGGGTGAGGGGGGTTGCTTCTGTCCTGAGATTGGCAGAAAAAAAGCCTTTAATTTTCCGCTCGACCAGATTTCAATTTTCACACATATGCCCCTCTGCGCCTCCATCATTCCATTGTTATTGGCAGCATTTAGGACTGCTGTGATAAAAGATTGGCCACTTAGTCTCTCTCAGTATTTTATTTTACGTAAGGGAAGAATCATCAAAAACAAAAAAGAAACTCAACAAAATAATCATAGCTCTCTCTGGCTTTATGGTAAACAAGCGTAAGCATTTTATGTAGACACAAAAACAGAATGGATAGATTTAAGGCTTGTTTATTTTTCCAGTGTAGTAAGTGTGTTCAAGAATATCCAAGAATATCCCAATAAGAGGCTCATAGCCAGTCCCATGATGTTGTGAGCATGCTTTAGTTCACAAATTTAAAAGGGAATGTTGAATTTTATCCACATTTCTCAGTGGAATTGGTTATGAAGTCAAACTAGGAGGATGACACACTTAGAAACCTGTCTTTCAAAGATCATTAGGAATATGATGAAGAGAATCTTTTGTAGCAAGAATTCTAGCACAAAAATGGTGTTTATCTCAAAATTAACTACAAGTAGACAAAGCTGTATTTTTTTGCATGTCCATATTCCCATATATATTACATATATGTTACTTGTAATCATACCTGATGCATGCAGATATATTATTGCTTAGAGACATTTCTCTGTCTTTTCTTTTGCATGTTTTTGTATATTCCTGAATGTATTGCTATCCACATGTTTTTACATAAATATATCGACATGCACAGGGATGTGTATATGTTATTATATGTGTTTATATGAACCCCGGCATAAATTACTATCCATCTCTTTGCATAAATTTATCTGCGTATGTGTATTTGCTTGCACAAGTTTCTTCGTCTTTGTGTGTGTGTGTGTGTGTGTTTGTGTGTGTGTGTGTGTGTGTTTATATGTGCATGCACAGGTCTGTGTGTGCATGCACGGGTCTTACGGGTCTTGTTTTTTTGTGCACATCTATTTTTGTAAAGCCATAAGTTTTCAGTTATCAGGCAGAGCAGACCCAGATCCATTTGTCAGCTCCCTGAGAGTCAATTACCTCTTCCTCCCTCTACCATTGTACCCCACCAGGCTACCTCATTCTTGCTAATCATTGGGTGGCAGATCAACCAGATGATTAGATGAGGGGGGGTCAAGGATTTTAAAAGATTTATTTTACATCCATGCGTTGCGTGATATATGTACAATTGCTAACCTGTGCAATGTTCCAGCTTAAACATTTTATGCAACTATTTATGAAGACATCTGTTGTGTCTGAAATAAATCTAGAATAAAGCATTTATTTGATCCTGTAAGCACTGCTGGTAATAGTCTATATTTGATCTCTCTTTTCAAAATCTCATTCATTTTGGGTTCCAGACAGAAATTCAAATTCATCATTAATTGAGTGATTGTTGGTTTTTCTTTAATCCTTTTCCATTGAAAAATAATAATTCAAAAAATCCACATGACAGAATGATATAATTGGTTTTCTGCATAGCTCAGTGGGTAGAGCAGTTGTCTGGCAATTGGAATGTTAATGGATCGATCCCCAGTCTTGCATATAGCATGTCGAGGTGTCCTTGAGCAAGAAGCCCTAACTGCTCCCCGAGCGCCATATGTTGGCAGCTCACTGCTCCTATAAAATAGAATGGGTTCAAATCCAATTTTCCCCTTGCGGGACTGATTAGGGGATCATTATTATGGTATTCAAATTATTATCATTATTATCGTTATTATCATTATTATTATTAAACTCATCCTATGGTATAGGAGCAGTGAACAAGTGCCATATGGTGCTCGGGGAGCAGTTAGGGCTTCAGTGTCTTGCTCAAGGACACCTCAACGTGCTTTCTACAGGACCGGAGGTCGAGCCTGCAACTTGAGTGTCGGACGATCGTTCGACCCACTGAGATATCCTGCCCGTATTTCGGGGCAACTTAGTGTTGTAGAACTCAAATGCATTTTATTAATTCAGTAGTGTGGAAGGGAATGGGGCTGCATCAAATTGAGGGTCTTCCTACTTTTTTTCACACTTTATTTTTTTCAGTTGTCATTGGTATCACCAAAAGCCCAAATACAAACAACAAAACATACATATGAGAAAATGAAAACGATAAAATAATAAAATAACAAAACAGAAAAAAAACAAAATTCTGGATAGTTATGGTTCTAAAATTATCAATAAAGTAGAGTTTTAGCCATTCAGTCATTGATATGTATACATTCTATTTTTACCATTTCTCTACACAACATTCCACTGGTAATCTTATCCTATATGTCAAATGCTCCACCACGTACATCGCTTGTACAAGTGTCAACCACTCATCACGGTTAGGTGGTTGTGGGTTTTATCATCTTTTAGTAAGGGCCCTCTTTTCTGTCTGAAATAAAGATTTTGAACAGGTGTCTATCTGTCTTGATGCATGCTCAATAATCCAGGTAGGGAAATCACAAAAGAGGTGAATTTGTTCAGCTGGATCAGAGGTTCATTACAGAAACGTTTCGTCACTCACCAGGTGACTTCTTCAGTCTGAGCTGAAGGCAAACATCCCCATCCTTATAACCTGGGTTAAAATTAAATCCCAGGACGTACCACAGTTCACTGAACACATTAACTCAGTGGACGCCCACATCAAATTCACAAGGGAGGATGCGAAAGATGGCGTATTGGCTTTCCTAGATTGTGAAGTGAAGGTTGGTGTTGGGGGGCGGTTGTTTGTTAGCGTGTACCGCAAACCCACACATACGGACCAGTACTTGCGGTTTGACTCCCACCACCCCCTGGAGCATAAACTGGGAGTCATTAGGACTCTGTACCACGGGGCTGACAACGTCCCCACTGCCTCAGTGGCCGGGGAGGAAGAGAAGTCCCATATTAAACAGGCCCTGGTTAAGTGTGGTTACCCTAACTGGGCGTTTGTGAAAGCCAGGAAGGGTCCCAGACAGAGCTCCAGCCAAGTGGAGGGAGGGGAGGAGCCGAAGCACAGACCGGTAGTGATTCCGTATGT
>OMLC01048835.1:0-10204 GCA_900302585.1 Regalecus glesne | reverse complement strand
TATATATATTGGGGTGGCATAACTCAGGAGGTAGGACAGTCATCTAGTAGATTGGTGGTTCAATCCCTCCTTTCTACAGAAACCATGTTGAAGTGTCCTTAAGCAAGAAGACACAGAACCCTTAATTTT
The DNA here is from genome assembly GCA_900302585.1 of Regalecus glesne. Classification (NCBI taxonomy): domain Eukaryota; kingdom Metazoa; phylum Chordata; class Actinopteri; order Lampriformes; family Regalecidae; genus Regalecus; species Regalecus glesne. The sequence continues at coordinate 10,075 of OMLC01048835.1, read as the reverse complement.
CTTGGGACAACATATTTCAATTAGCTTGGTGGCTAACATATTTACTTCCTTAATTTTCATTAATATGCACTCTCCCTATCAGGTGATTATCATGATTATCATCATAATTATTGTAATTATCATTATTGAATGGTTAGATACTCTTTTGGACCTAGTAAAAAAGAAAGGATGATAAAAAAAAAACATTTTGCTGTGCATGCAAAACATGCATCTACATTTTTGCATTAACAACATTTTACAAAAGGTCTAACAAATATTTTTAAAGAGGGGTAAAAATGAAAGTGTCAAGTAGCCATGATTGATGTCATTACCAAGAAACACAGACAAGAGGATACAATGAATGCTATGATATTTCAATAACAAATTGAAAAATAAGTTAATTCAAAAAAGGATCTCCTTATCAGTCCCACATGGGGAATTTTGATTCATCTATATTTTAACCTGCCACCATGTGACACTCAGGGATTAGTTAAGAATGTATTGTCTTGCTCGAGGACAACTCGACATGCTTTCTGGAGGATCTGGGATCAAACTTGTAACCTTCTGATTGCCAGACAACTGCTCTGCCCACTGAGTTAGACTGTCCCCCAAATGGAAACATGAATAAAAAAGTGATCAGGATAATGCAGGCATTCGTCAGATTTTCAAGTGCAGCTCAGCCAATCAAAACTTTTGAGAAAACCTGCTTTCATGGAAAATTATGACCCATCAGTAGACTCGCCCAGAGATTGGTGCTAATCTCCAGCGTTTGGAGAGTCTTTGTTTGCAGGTAAAAGGCTCCCCTGTGGTTAAGTCTCAGCCTTAAAGAATGAATCCATGATCTTCAAAACTCAGAGTGTATTTTTCCTGCTCATATTGTATATAGTGATCATATGTCCCCTCTTGTTTAAATTACCGTTATATATTATGCTCACAATTTGATGCCTCTCTGATTGTGCTTCCCACTTTGCTGCTGTAACACTGTAATTTCCCCCTGTGGGACTAATAAAGGAATATCTTATCTTATCCTGGAAGAGATGCCCCCTGTAGAAAACACCCATCTTGGACATAGAGGATAGAAGAAAAGTAGTCTTTTTTTGTGTTTGTGTGAAAATCATTTGCTTATTTTCCCACAAGACAACATCAATCTATTTACGCTGCAGATGCTTTGTGAACAACTTTTTGAATGGCAGAAAAGCAAGGTTAAAATATCAAGTCTCTCTCTCTCTCTCTCTCTCTCTCTCTCTCTCTCTCTCTCCAGTGATTCTGTCATTTCATCTCATTGAGGGTTGTCTATGTCCTGGGTGAAGTTTTCACCCCTGTAGATACCGTAATGCAGTTTTTTGTTTCCTAGCTGCAGCCCAGACCATCTGCAGGCTGGAGAAGTATGCAGCCCAGTCGCCCTGAGGATCCTCCGTCACCACGCCGGCAAGCCCACCAACCCGCTCTTTCATGTAGGCCAGCCCCGCCTCACTGGTCGCCATGGCCGACATGCCTGGAAACAGATGAGAGAGGAAGTGTCAGTATCACCATAATGAGGGAGTGTTTTACACTAAAAGTGGGAAACATCCTGGACAGGTTCCCCTTCCATCACAGGGCTTGACCAGTTGGGGGGTTCAGTGTCGTTCTCAAGGATACTTTGACACACTTTCTGGAGGGGCCGGGGATCGAACCACCAATCTTCTGATTACTGGATGACTGCCCTGCCTCCTGAACTATGTTCCTCCACGTGACAGTGACCCCCAACCATTGGCAAAAACATCCCTTACAGCAATTTGACTGACTAGATAACAGCAGAAAAGGTAACAAGTGAGACGTGTGGAGGGAAACAGTTTCCAGGTTAATCCTTTACTGTGGCTGAGTAAATGCTTCACTGAGAACGGCCACTCATTCCTACACCTGAGCAGTAATGACAGGAAAGTCAGTGAACAACACTCCCACCCCCACCCCGGTTTATTTCTCCCAGGCTCAACTTGATCATTTTCTCATGGGCCAGCATGACTCAGAAGGTCGGGTGGCCATCTCGTAATCAGAAGACTGGTGGTTCGGTCCTCGGCCCCGTCAGAAAGTGTGTTGAGGTGTCCTGGAGCAAGACACTGAACCCCTAATTGCTCCCCAAGCACTGAGGCTACTCTCACTGCTCCTCTACAATAGGATGGGTTAGATACAGAGAACACATTTCCTTCTATTATGTACAATGACAAAAATATAATGCTTCTTCTTCTTCTTCTTCTTCTTAAAGCCAAAGTCCTAAATCTAGATGTGAGCCAGTGTGTCACGTCGCTACCAAACCACAGCCCACAGGACAGGAAGCAGCTGTCACTCCAATACTGACTGACAGGTGTCTCAATACAAGGGCTGACAGTAAACACCAGCTACATGTGAGTGTCTGATGCTTCTGATGCTGCTACAGGTTTGTTCACATCACTAATGGCTGTAAAGTCAAACAAACCCACATTTTCTGTTGCCATCTGATGAGGAAGACACAAGTCTTCTGTCATGAGTGGAAATATGCCTCCATGGGCTCACATGAATCACAGATTGTATGTTTAACAATCATGTGTTCCCATAGCAGCCAGACAAACCCACATTCTCTGACACAGAGCCCATCACAGGACAGCATGATGGCTGAAATGGTGATTTGTCATCCTCTGGGTTGAGGTTTTGGTTCACAGTTAAACAGCCAGCTACTGTTTTGTCTGGTGGACACTGGCTATACCCAATCATGATAGGCTAACATGTTAGCCGACGTGCTTGCTTGGGAAGTGTGTGACAGTTAAAGCTACGAGTGTGTCGGTGTGTGTTTATTGCCTTGTTCCATGTGGAACAGGATGAGTCTTGCCAGGTTGACCTTCATTATGGCTTCTCCATGACCTGTGGTAGACACTGCTCCAACCTTGTTGTCAGCTTAACCCCCTGAGCCTAAAACACACAAAGTCATTTGCAAGCTTTAGTTTGTGTAGTCGTAGTTTTCCTGTGTTACGATCAAACTCTGGCTACTTCTTTTAGTGCTGAGTTTTGTTTAAATTGTCTCATTGTCAAAAACTGAGAAGAGTTCTTATCAGTTGGAATTTTATTCAAGTCATGTGGTTCACAGATGAAGTCCATGTTGTCTCCTAAACATGCACATGGCAGTCTTCATTTGTGATGATAAAATTCAACAGATATTTTAATGTATTCTTATTATAACTAAGAAGCTTTTACATCATCTCTTTGTCTACTTGTCCAGTGGACAGTCTCTATAGACTAGTGTTTTACATGAGATCAGCAGCCTTATGGCTTCCTGTGGTTGTCACAGCACACCCAGTCCACTAGAGGGCGGAATAACCAGGCACCATTGCTTTAGCTCAGTATGACAGGCATTCATCATGGCAGGCAAACAGATGAAAGGAAAGCTAACTCCTTGTATTTAGTGTGTTAAAGTAAATAGCATAGAATACATAAAACTGAATGTTCTTAAATATTGAAATACTAATTTTGAAATGATATTTCACCTTAAGGGTTATGTAAGTCATTGTAAATGGTGGCCTCCTAACAAAAAGGCCTCATTAAACTTATTTTTTCTCATTTGTATTTTATTTGTTGTATTCAAGTATAGAAATTAAAATAACATAAACAAGCAAACAAACGGAGGAACAGACAAAAATAATACCATAGCAACAAAATTAAAATTAAAACAGGGAGAAATAATTTTCAATAAAATAAAGAAATGCAATCAGGCCATTTATCTGTGACATAGTTGCACCACTTTAGTCATTGTTCAAGAAATAATTCCATTCTTTGGTTGACATGAGGTGTAATCCACTCCATTCTGTAGAGTTCTGTTAAAATGTCTCTCCATGAAGTAACTGTTGGATACTCAGTAACCATTTTCTGGTATTGGTCTTTTTACTGGCTACCAGCATCGCATTTATCAACTTTTTGTCCCCTTTCAGCCAACTTTGAGCTATATTTCCAAGATACAGAGTCTTAAAATCCAAAGGAATGTCCTCACGAAAGATGTCCTGTAAAGCATTGAGTAGTGCCTTCCAAAAGTTCTTATTGCTGGGACAATCCCAGAGGATGTAGTTATAGTTTGTGTTTTAGTGTCTACACTCTCTCCAGCAAACAGGGATCTCATCAGTGCAGTGAGATGTCTGAGATGGTGTAATGAAGTATCTTATATCATGTTTCCGGTTAAACTCTCGCCAGCTCTTGAGTTGGTACATTTCCATTGGTTCTGACATGTTAATGTCCATTCATCCTCAGAAATATCTATTTCAAATCCTTTTTCCCATTTTGCTTTAATGTCTGCTGTTGAATAATGTTTAAGGTCTATAAAGTGTTTATAAATGGCTGATATCACTCCTTTACTGATATTTGACTCTTTTAAACATTTCTATGAGGCTGGAATTAGCCTCTGTTACATTCTTAGCGTTTTTGTCAAATAAATTAAGAAACAAGTACAATATCATCAATGTTTATTATTATTCTTATGTTTGGGGTGTTTTTTTGATCATGAAAAAGATTTAGGGCCCACCCAATAATACGGTTTGCACAACGTCCCTGTCTAGTAGTTGGAAGTTTGGTGTTTCAATCCCCAGTTCCTTCAGAAAGACTGTTGACGTATCCTTGAGCTAGACACTGAACCCCTAACTACTGGAGACAATAGATGTAAAATAGCCTGTTGGCTGAATCTGGTACATTTACATTCTAAATATTCATCCATATGTAGTCTCCCTATAAAGGAGATGGTAACAATTATTATTCTCATCATTATTATTATTATTATTATTGATTATTTTTTGAGACTGTAGTGACTTTTTTCAACATTCTGTTGCTGTGTGTGTGTGTGTGTGTGTGGTGGGGGGGGTCAGTAGTGATATACTGTATACAGCTAATGGCTACAGTCTCAAGTTAACTATTAACAGCTCCGGTTTATTGACCTCACACATTCTTCTGTTCGACTCAGAGGTCAGAAAACAGTGAGGGCAAGATAACAGACAACAGAGAGGTTGAGACAAGCCAGTGCACGAAATAATCCAAATGATCTCTATTGATGTTTCAATCACTGTCTCATGCATCCCCTCCCCTCTCCTGAGAAGCAGCTGAAACACAAGACTGGAACTGCTCTCATATGGGAATGGTTTTCAGATGGGGGGGGGGCAGAGTGAAAGGGGACTGACCTATGCAGGGTTTATCTCCGACCCGTCCCTCCATCTTATTGAGCATCCCACCCGGGGAGGTGGCACATGCTGTGTTACCTTCTGCATCCACCGCTACTGCTCCAACTGTGCCCATCTTCCCCCTACACACACACACACACACACACACACACACACACACACACACACACACACACACACACACACACACACACACACACACAAATATATACATATATATATGTATGTATATGTACGTGTGTGTGTGTGTTTATATATATATATACATATATACTATTGCAAGTATGCCCATTGGAGTTATGTCATGTTACAATAGATTTATAACCATGTATGATTAAAGGTTTTCGCATTGTTTTCCATGCAAAATGCTGTCAGGTGGCACATTCAATGTTTTATTATTGAAAATGAATAAAAACCACAAATGATACCTCTGACCTGGGTGCAGGGTGACCCGAGTCCAGTCTGTTGAAGAGGCCTTTGGTTAGGGTTGCTACCAACCATCAGACCATTGGCCAGGGGACCAAGTTACATGACTCCACACAAAACCCCACAGATAACAACACAACTGCCTTTCCTCCTGTATCTCTGTCCGTGAATCTGTGTAACTCGTCACTATACCGACAGCCTCTGCTTGTGTGTGGCCGAGCTGGAAACACACACAAGGTTAACATCATACCATGCTCTAAACAGGAGAAACCCAAAGGCCGTTTGGCTCCATGGCTGCTTCTTTCTTGCATACAAAAAGGATTTTAATAAAAGATAGGTTGTAACCAGTACAAAGGATGCATGAATGAAAACTGTTATACAGGCGATGTGATGGAATCAGCATGATGAATGACATTCCGTGTTCAAAACCAACAACTCCCACTACCACCACCACAACTCCCAGTATCTTCTGCTGCCGACTGTCCAGGGCTCTCAATCCATCCGTCCATCAATCTGTCCGTCTACTTGTCTGTGTGTGTATGTGTGTGTGTGTGTGTGTGTGTGTGTGTGTGTGTGTGTGTCTCCAGGCTGGGGCCGTTATCTCCTCAGTACTCTGCTCCCAGCCAGATCTCACAGGCATTTCCAGTCCAGCCTTCCCAGCAGTCACAGTTGCCACAGTTGCACACTCCGTTGCCTGTGAGAGGAGGTGAGAAGGGAAGCTGTGAGCTGCAGGGAGGAGTCGGACCTTAACAAGGTTCCTCTTTTCTCACTTGGCTTCCCTCAACAAAGACAACTGGAAGTCTGCGTGGGACGATTTCTACTCAAGGAAATGGTTTTCCGTTGCTTGGGCATACATGACAATGGAAGGTCATACCATTCATATGAAAGGAAGGTTCAACAGTCTCCAAATGGACACACCGCCAAAACTTCACATAGTGACGTCACATCCCAGTCAGTCAAAGTATGGATAAAAATACATCGTCGTAGCTAAACATTAGAAGCCACAGTAGCTCAGTGGTTCAAGTGTGCTCCAGGAACTGATTAGCCAGATGTTAAGAGTTTGAGCCCGACACAGGGTGTCAGGAAGGGCCTCCAGCCTTAATACCCAAAGATGCATCTAAGTCCTTGTCCACCCCCACAGCATGGGGATTAATCGTGAGACATGCAAATGGACTCAAATATGCAGCTGGCATCATTGACTAGACCGTTGGTTCTCAACGGGGGGACAGGGCTCAGAAAGAGGCCTTATGAGGTGCCCAGGGGGTCTTGAGATGATGGAACGTTACTGGACCTTCAATCATAAAATCATGCCATGTCGTGGCCAATGCCTTATGCAAAGCCAGGTGACAGATCTGCTGGTGCCTATCCCAGGGCTCATTGGGTAGAAGGTGGAGAAACAGCCTGGACAGGTCTCCAGTCCATCTCAGGGCAGGAGTGGGGGATTAAAGGCAGATGCCCTTCCTGATGGCCTGTGGTGGGTTTGAACCTGCAGCCTCTGGCTGGTTAGTTCCTGAAGCCCACATTGTATCCCTGAGCGACCACAGCCCCAACAAAATTATTCAGTTAAATAATTAACCCCAAAACAGCGATTGACATCATTTAAAACTGAATAAAGGCCTTACTGGTTCACGAGGTAGGCTGTCATCTAGTAATTGAACGGTTGGTGGTCTGAGCCCCGGCCCCTGCAGAAAGCATGTTGGCTTTCTGCAGGGGCCTTGAGCGAGACACTGACCCCCCAACTGGCTCCTGGGTGCTACAGCTCCTCAATGCTCCTGTACCACAGGACGGCTTACATGCAGAGGACACATTTCACTGTATGTGTGAAGGATGATACATGAATAAGCTTTGTCCTCTTTTCTCTTTAGGTGCCTCACTCAATATGCTTACTATGAAGTGGGAAAAGGAAATAAAGAAGAGTTTTTGCTTTGGGGATATTTTAAGTGCACAGCAAGAGCCAATGTTTTGAAATCACCTTCACAGATTCACATGGAGAGAGCTTGACTGACTCCATATGGAGTCGTGTGATAACAGACACGGTATCTGGTCTCCGGTTGGGGGGCTGGAATATTTCCTTGTGTATGGAGGCAAAGAGGTGGAGAACCGCAGCACTAGACGGCGTTTTCCAGTCACTTGTTAACGCTGCTTCCCAGACGGGTCTAGTGATTATAAACGGGTGGATCACGAGCTGCTTCAGCTCATGAATCTGTTATTTTTAGACGCCATGCCCTTGGCCACTGCCTCTGGAAAGGGCTGAAGGAGCATACGTAGTGCCCGTCATCACTCAATGAGTCATCCAGCGGTTTGGTACACTGAACACACAGCAAATCATCCATGCTCAGATTCAGTACAAATCCCCTCATTCTCCAGGAGGCGAGCGTGGCTGCAGAACACGGCCGTCCCCGGTCTCCATAACTCAGCTATGTGTTTATTAAATAGGATTAAGCATCCAGACAAGGAATTACATCCTCATTTAGACATCATGCAAAGGGGAGGGTGAAGCAGACAGAGTGACGCTTCCCCTGCAACTGGTTTTACTGGACAACAAGGAGCAGTTTCCAGTTCCTAGACCAGTCTGCCATTCCCTCACTCAGCTAGCTAGGGGATAAAAGTCTGAAAAGAGGAAATCCACACGTACCCACGTAGCTTACAGACCGGTTTTCTACCACCAGAAGAAAAAACATTTCTCAAGCCGTGTGCAAACACAAGAGCAGAGTGTTGGGGTTGCTGCTGTTCCTCCACGTGGCTCCATTGTGCAAACAACATTCACCATTAGACAGATAATCTATCAGCTCATTTAGTGTATGGGTCCCCTCTTGCTTTTTGTGTGTGCTATAATCCTGTAGCTGAACGTGAATGAAAATTAGGGATCCACAAACTACGGCCTTCTTATCCATCCATCCATCGCCAACCCGAGGTCGGGTAGTGGGGCCATGCTGGAGCCTATTCCAGAGTTCATCGGGCAAAAGGTGAGGAAACACCCTGGACAGGTCGCCACTCCAGCCCAGGGCTCGAGTTAGGGGTTGTTTCTCGCTCAAAGACACTTTAACATGCTTTCTGCAGGGGTCGGGAATAGAACCACCAATCCTCTGATGACTAGACGACCGTCCTACCCCCTGAGCTATGCTGCCTGATGTAATCCAATTGTGATCACTCATTAGAAACCTGGTGCATGACTGTAAGCTCTCAGAAAGCAGAAATGCAGTGGTGACGTGGAGATGTTTCTGCCAGACACGGCACCTTAACAACCAGAGCTAAATGTATCTTATGGGGACTGAGGGGGCTTATTTGTCTGACACTGGTGCCTTTGGAGCAGACATGTGACACACTCACTCACATGCACCTGCCTCTTTGTGTGTCCCCGCTGAGACGGTTGCTGAAATGATCATCTTCAGTGCATGAAATTAAACAGCAGGCATTTCTAATACATTACATTTTCCACATCACTCATCAATTCTGTGTGTACTGAAGACTCATGGTGCTGAAGGACCTGCAGTCTCTGGACGCAGGACCATTTCTTGGTAGATGAATTCTGACATTATCCAAATGAAGACTGTGTTCGGTGTGTGGCTTCCACCTTGGCACGGGGCAGCGGACGGTGTCGACTTTGTTTTCATTTGCATATTAAAAAACCCTCATTTGCTTCTCAATATTCATTTAAGTCCATTGAATTAATCCTCATGCATATGTTAATTGTGACATACGCTCTAATCAGTGGAATGATAATCAGAAACACTGAAGATGGACCGGATGCAGTTTCTCTCTGCTGCTGCTTGTCTCTCTCCAGTCGGGTTTCATTCGGGGGATGTTTGTCTGCAGTGTGCACCACTAATGTGCTTTTGAGTGACATTAAGGCTGACATTTGGAGTCATGAAGCCAATAAGAGGAGCTCTTCTGAACAGCTGTCCAAATGAAGGCGGGCCCGGGGCAGAAATAATTATAAACTCATGCCGAGATTGTCATTATCACTGGGGAGGAGATCGCTCCTGTGGATTAAGAGCCGCACAGAGTAAACCATCGCTTTGTGTGTGTTGATGTCTGTGTGTGCCAGCGCCTGTCAGTCGGTCTCCTCTTCAAACTTTGTCTCACCTCTCTGTTCTCTGCTCTCCCACAAGCTGCCAAATCCATTAAGGGTAGTGAGGCTGGGACAAAACCTTCAGTACACAATGTGCACTGATATGTACTCGTAGCTCAGGAGGTAGGGGGGTCGTCTAGTAACCGGCGGATCGGTGGTTTGATCCCCAGCCCCTGCAGAGGGCATGTCGAGCTGTCCTTGAGCAAGACACTGAACGGCTAACCGCTCCCCGAGCAGCAGCTGCACTCACATCTCCTATACACTCAGGTGTGTGTGTGTGTGTGTGTGTGTGTTAATTGTGTCCCTCACCTGTGCAGACGAGACCATCATGTTGGTCACACTCCCGGTCGTCACACTCACAGTAATCCCCAGAGATCCACCAGTCCTGAGGAGAGCAGATACATCGGCCACAGTGGCAGGACCCTGATGACAC
>OMLC01048821.1:1268-17427 GCA_900302585.1 Regalecus glesne | reverse complement strand
CATGTATACAGAAACGCACGCATTCCACATTCCCAGTGCTCACTGCTCCTCTTGTACTCACATCACTGAGTACCTCCAGGTCAGGGCCCTGGAACAGACGATGGTTTAGATTGGGCTCTATAGGAGAGGATCCCTCTCTCGCTTCCACACGCACACAACAACAATAAAGACCCCCTCAAGTTCTTTCTCTGTGACACTCACTGACAAAGTCATGCACACTTATAAGTATGTCTGCTTCTTCTTCCAAACACATGAATTTGTAAACACCGACTGTCTCTCTCTCTCTCTCGGTCTTGGTCTCGGACACACTCTCCAGACCAAACCACCACCACCAGCACAACAACCTTCCCTCCGCCCTCTCACAGGAATGCTTCACCTTGGCCAGTCTGCCCATCTGGTCTTCTGCCAGACTGCTGCTGGTGCGTCCTGGTGTGGTTGTGGGCTCGGCTCCATCCCCTTCCACCCCGGGCCACACCTTCAGGTCATGCATTCCTTGCCGGAACATCCTAGAATTGGCGAGAGGAGTTCAATGAGAAGTTTGGTCTCAAAGATGAGACGCCTTCAACTATGACAAATGTGAAACACACTCTCAGAAAAGTCCTTCAGTGCTCGATGGCAAGTACGCGAAACAACGTTAAGATTTCACGTCATATTTAACATCAACACCGTTACCAATCACGCTCTACACTTTGGTGACATTGAATCTAGGAGAGCATCATCACTGGTCAAAGTCAGGGACATTTTGTGAACTTACTCCAACACCAGTCAATCTAAAGTTTTATGTGTCACAATTAGTCCCCACGTTGTGGAGTGGACACTGAGTTAGATGGAGCTTGGGGGGATTAAGGGCAGATACCATTTATCAAACCCTGCAATGGGATTGAACCTGTGATGCCTGGCTTGCCATTTCCTGATGCCCAGGCTCTACTGTTTAGCTACCATGACCCAGTCAATCTGCATTTCATACATCAGACCACTTCTGATTGCTTCCACCCCCTTATACAAAAGCTTCTAAGGATTAAGGTATATGAAACGCTATCAGGCTATCACTTCAGTGTGCCTGAAGTGAGGCCAAAGGCTATATTCTATATTTCCCCCTGTGTGGAGAGTTAAGTAGACACCACTCAGGTCTCAACTAAGTTGGAGGCTCTCCACTTTTCCTTGTCATTGTGAACAACCAGTCAAAAGATTTTCATTGTTGGGACAGACTCACCCGTATTTGCCAAAGAGAGTGACAGTGGTTCCACCTACAGGAACGGCCCTGCCCGGCCCGTAGACGTCCCACACAGTGAGGGCCACCTGGGCACTCTGGGGAAGGTCTGGGTACTTCACCGGCAGCCGGAGCCACTCATTCCAGCTATAAGAAAGAGTCAGAGAAAGGTGGAATGACAAGAAGAGGCGAGAGGGATATTGGGGAGAGGGTAGGGACATGAAAAACATTAGATACGAGTTTTTTCATGTCTTTATGCACGCTCGATAATCCAGGTAAGGAAACTGAAAATCATAGTTGTAAATCAATAGTGATCCAACTGTGTTGTCTATAAGGGTAGGCCGCCTGCAGTCCGTTGAGACTGAGGAAGTCACTTGTATGACCGATAAAATGTTTCTTTCACTAAATGGGGAACAGATTCAACTTGTTTTGTGTATGTTTCTTCCATTTTTTCAATAGCGAAGCCAAACCCAAACCCAGAATCGTGTACCTAGACCTGGGGGGGGTGAATGAATGTTTTGGCCCTGGTAACCTTCACAAACAACACAGGGAAGGCAGAGGAAGCCTGGAACTCACTTCCAGCGGGTGCTGAATGCCTTGTAAGAGGTGCGTACAGGCAGTGCGAGGGGCTTGCCCTCAGCAAACACCTGACATGTGACGTAGAGGTCCGAGCAGTTCTCCTGGTAGAGGCCAGAGAAACGCAGCATTGGGTCTTCAAGCAAGGCCTTGTAGCTCTTCTGCTCTCTCTTACCCTCCAAGCTACCTCTGCAGGGAACAGGGAACAGAGGGGAGGGGGCGGGGAGGCAGAGAGAAAAGGAGATGTGGATGTGTACCACCAACACTTCACATAACTGAGGAGGGATAATGGTCGATGCTTACACTACTCTAGCACACAAAGGGGGACACTGTTGCAGCATGACGACGTGACGGATAGCTAAATCTAACTCAGTTATTAGTTAGCAGCCTATAAGTGGACTTGAATGAGCAGCCTGCATGTGGTCAATAAAACGGACGATTGTATGTCCAAATAAGTTCCCTCACCAGTCAGGTTACATGGGTGACAGCGAGTCATGAAGACGTGACCGTGCAAGACTGGGCAGACACACGAAGTATAGATTGATGGTAAAATACATAGAAACAAGAACCACGTTTAAAAGACTGAAGAACTGCAGATACGCTGCATGACAGTAAAACGTCAACAGAACCGTGGAAAGCCTCGCCGGAACAAATCTCCTCTAATAGGCACACTGGACCGGTCAAGCCAGACCCGTTTGAAGCTGGACGAAAAGACAGAAACTTACATTTTGAGCTGAACGTTTATGTCCAGGTCACAACTGTAGACGTAGTTGAACTTGTCCGTCTCCATCTCTAGATCAGCAAAAGTCTTTAAATAAAAACGTCAGTTAAACGTGAAAAGTGCGCTTCTCCGGGCGGAGGAGGATTTGAGACAAGGCCTCGGATCAGTGCAGAAAGACAGCCTGTGCCGCCTCCCGGCGTCCGAACTGAACTATGCTCAAACACACCAGGAGGACGTGGGTCAGTTGGCAGGTTTTAAAAGTTAAACTGTGGACGTGGACAGTTGCAGAAGGGACGTTATTCCTCGGTTGTCTGAGTGGAGGACATGGTTTGTGTTGACGATAGAGGAGCAACAACAACACAGCACATCCAACCGAGAGCCACGCCAGACCTGACCAGCCGCTTGTTGACACGCCGAGGCGGGGAAGCGGCGCTGTCGATCATGATGGCGTGGATCGACTGAGTGAGTCTGGAAGTAGACAGTTCACAGTGGGCGGGGTTTAAGTGTCCCTTAAAGAGATAGCGCAATGCGCTTCACGACTACTTTTCTTCACAAAAATATTCAAATTATTTTATTAATTACTGAAGTTACAACCAAACATAAAACGCCTGGCCCATTGATCTGAATCCTCTTCCATTCTGGAGACATCACAACGTGAAGGACAACGTTTTGTGTTTGTATCACCATGAAATCAATATAGAGATAACCAGAATCGTGCAGGAATGCACATAAACACGAACTCAACAATATATGCAAGATATAAATAAGAACTCAAATCAAATGTCTTTGTTTTAAACACAGAACAGAACTGTGCAGCTAAGCAGCTGAGTGCTTGTCTCCGAGTCAGGCGTTCCGGGTTCGATCCCCACCTTGAGGGATCAATGAAGTTCATCAATCAACCAGTCGTAAGTATCTGGGACCACACAACGGAGCCTCAGTCCATCACCAGTGGTGTTGGACTGAGGCTTGTTCCAAGAGCAGCTCCCAGAGGACAGAGTCTGTAAAGTGAAGCAGCTCAGAAGAAGCCTGAGAAACTCAACTCTGCTGAACCACAGCACAGCAGCTTCTCCCTCCTCCTCCTCCTCCTCCTCCTCCTCATCATCATCATCACATATGCTGTGAACAAGGATTCCATGATGACAGTGGCTGGACTCCCAAACTCCCTAATTAAAGTCCACTTGTCTCCAATTAACTGCAGATCCGTGAAGGACAATAGGCGTGTGAGAGGAAAATCCTCATGCCTTTGTTTTAAAGGGCGCCTCCCAAGCTGTTAACTCATCAGATCGGGGCGTGAACCCGTCATCGTGGTGATTGTATGGGACCCATAGGCTCTGAGGAGGCTCCGGCCACCCTGTCTGAACACATGGAAGAACACCGGTCATGCAACTCCCAGGAGTCGCTCAGCGCGAGGCCGACAAAGCTGCAACTCAGTTATGAAACACGGCTCCAGGGAGGAAGGACGCAGAAATGACCCCATGCATGTCCAAGCTGGAACTGGCAGGATGACCCCGTCATTAGCAGCAGTGTACTTTGGCAGGCATCCGGTGTTAGTAATCGGGTAAGAGGATTAGTGAAGGACGCTGTGGACAGGAGGCCTTGAAATGAAAAACCTCCTCATGGAGACATTCTCCAGATAGAGGCAACTGTGAGTCACGAAGCTGAGAGGATGAGCGCAGTAGCACCCTTGGCTGGTGACGAGGAGTGTCAACAACCCGCAACTACTGTGGGGAGGGTACCCCAGGACCCAGGATTAAGCCGGCAAAACAAGAGGTTACGAGGCCCTGGGGTCCACTCAGAGAGGGGTGGGAGGGTTTCTCCTCCGACCCGGAGCCTCAGAACTCAGATAACAGAAGAGGGGGGAGATGAGCTCATGTCTAGTTCTGGGCCAAGGGGTGCAGCTGTGCTCCCTCTGACCCTCCCAGCAAAGCCCACTCTCTTGCTAAACGGCTGACCTCGTTACCCCGTTTGCACTGGGCATGAAATGGGAGCAGACACAGGTCAAGGGTCACTCCTTCCGTCTCCTGAGATAACAAACCGCCACTCGCTCACATGCATGCTCGTGTGAGGGTGCAAGAAAGAAGGTTGTTGTCTCTCCATCTGACGTGTACGCGGACGTCTGCACTCGGACAAGCAGAGCCACAGGTCTCAATATCACAAAAACATGGAAAAGTACAGCTTTGTGTCATGGAGTGTATTTCTAACACACACACACACACACACACACACACCTGCAGAGCACGGCCATAAAAGTCTGATCTCGCTCCAAAGGGCTGTGTTTGTCCAAACATCGCGGGTCTCTGTCCTTTCCTCCGGGGCCGGCCACCTGGGCAGAGCCCACATGAGGTCACAGAGCGGAGATGAGGATGTGACATCACCCAACATGAGCTCAGCTCCTTCCACCGAGGCAGAGACAGGCAGCAGGGAGGCATGTGGGCCCTGGCCACAGCGACACAGGCGTCTGCATGTATGCATGTGAACATGTGGGTGTGTGTCCGCATGTGGTCAGGGACTGACGGTGCCTCTGTCTGGGAGACTGAGAGACTCCCACAGCCTGGACAGGGTGCAGCTCATTCCTCTGGCCTCCGGGGTTTCTCACACATCGAGAGAGATGATTGGATTCGAGACGTCGTGCCATGTTTTATGTCCGTATTAGTCACTGCTTCGTTCACTAAACAGCAACCTGGCATCTGAAGTGGTGCGAGGGCCAACAAGGCTTGAATGAATCATGTTGGACAAATCCATACCTCCCTCTCCTTGGACCTCACCTCTCATTCCTGCTCTCTGCCTTCCTCCTCACCTCCCGCTCACCCTGCTCTCTTAGTCACTACATGGATGTGTCACTGTTTCTATCGCTTCTCGAGGCTCATGGCCAGTGAAGCGTGGCGAGGTGATCTCCGGAGAGCCAAAACACTCCTTTTTTCCCCTCTTTTCACCTCCTTCGTTCCCAGTGGCATCCCCAGCGCCCGGGGCTGACCACACCCCCGCGCCGGCTCGTAAACCTCCGGAGGTATAAATGGAGGTGAGCTTGGTGAGGAGGGACCAGAGGCTGAACGGAGTCAGAGGATGATGGAATCCACCAGGGTGAACCGGATGCTCGCCATCCTGACGGGGGCTATGCTGTGGACCGCCGGCGGCTCAGCGGCGCCCATGGAGTGCCACTTCGACTCCAGAGGTCAGCTCCTTATCTGCACCACGCTAGGCCTACGAAGGAACTCGCCTCCACCGTTAATCTCATTTTCTATTTGCATTTGAGTTCAGTCGATGCTGTTG
Source organism: Regalecus glesne (assembly GCA_900302585.1). Lineage (NCBI taxonomy): Eukaryota > Metazoa > Chordata > Actinopteri > Lampriformes > Regalecidae > Regalecus > Regalecus glesne. Next base: position 11,650 of record OMLC01048821.1, on the reverse strand, counting down.
TTCCAAGTAAATGCTTGATCATGTGTTTCTTAGTCGTATTTAGTCCTTCTATTAGTACGATTGCAAAAAGCTTGACCACCAACGTGCATCAGACAAGTGAGCGGTAGTAAAGAGCACGAGGGTCACTGCTGCTCTCCGGGGAATAGTCTGATGTCCTCGTACATGGGTCAGATCTGCACGCTGACTCGGCAGAAACACGAGCAGCAGATTCTGCTTTACAGTAGCAAACAGGTCAACGTGATGGGCCTCAGCTGGATCCACATGTGAGCAGACATGAGGAGACACACACGGGGACTTTGTGTGGAATCCCCTGTGAGCATAACCGTAGTTTTAAAAAAAATGCACTCAGTCAGATTTAACGTTCATTCAGTTACCGGGCCCGGACGAGGAGGATTCGGCCGTTCAGCCCGTCAGATTTTGCTCCGAACACATGTTTAGTCTCATGAGTGGTGGGAGGCCTGATGTTGACGGCTGTGTTGCATGGCAGCCTTGTGCGTGTATGAGGGGCGGCAGTACTCGCTGGGAGAAACCTGGATGGACAGCGCCTGTCTGCAGTGCACCTGTCTCCACCCCGTCGGTGTCGGATGCTGCGAGACGTGAGTACACCTGGACGTGGTTCCTGCAAAGCAGCCGGTTCCAGCACAGCTTCATTTCTAAAGACAGTTTAAGATTTGCTCTGTTAGATTGACTTGCAGCAGGGGTCAGGGAGCCGAGGCGAGGACAGCTTCTACAGTCAGAACTGGACTTGGTGTGTCTGTGCATCCCTGGGATGCTACACCAGTGTGCATTTCTGCACCAGATCCTCCTCTGACACCGAGAGCGGACTCTCAGTCGCTCCATGCTTCCTGTGCATGTGTGGGTTTGTTGGATGTGCGTGTGTGGTTTTGAGTGTTGCTGCTGTGGTTAAAGTCTCCCTCAAAGTAAGCTAACCATTGGCAATGTCAGTAACACCCTTTGTCACGGTGACGTAGACCCCTTACTTCTGCCCCACCATGTCCGACTGTCTGTTGAGTACTTGTGCCAACGCAGCTTAAACTCAGGCTCCCCTCTCCATCTTCCTCCTTGGCCCAGGGTGCATCGGCCGGTGGATTTCCCGGCATGGTGTGAGGTGCGGGTGGAGGATGTGACCTGCAAGGTCTCCCTAGTCCAGAGGGCCGACCCTCGCCTGGCCTGTTCCCCCGGGGAGGGCAGCAAGGACCCCAGCCACGGATCACTGAAGCTGCAGCATCATCTGGAGGATTAGCCCACCGGTGGGGCTACAGAGAGACAACGGGCAACACGTCAGTCCATCTCACCTACACAACACTTCCATGTTACGATGAATACCAATAACCATCTTTACATATAGAGCAGGTCAGCACCCAGACTTGACAGCTGGGTCGATAACCATCCGCAAAAGATGATACGTTAGAGGCTCTTTGAGAAAGCATAAAGCTGCATTACTGTGACAAGGCTGCTGGAGTGGAAGTGCATTCATATTTACCTCTGGAGGCTTTTTGAGGGGCACAGCAGGCAAGGATGACACGGCCCAGACGTGAGCGAATCCCTTTCACTTTCCAGGGGGAACGTCCCGTCGGAGACACGCTGGCCTCCATAGTGACGTGACAGTCCTTGCATGCTCTAGTCCAGAAGCAGAATCACATACTCAGTAAGGTCATAGGCTCATCGATAAACACCGTGGCTCCACATTTAGCCCGGCACAGGATCTGCAGGTTATTTTGGATGTCACTTCCGAGAGTCTGCGACAGGTTTCCTAATAGAGTTCTGCAGAGTGCAGTGAGCCGGGCAGTTTCTTTCTTTCCCACGGCCAAGGTTTTCCTATCAAACCCATACCACGTGTACGTTTTGCTCTACAGCCAATGCACAACTGTAAATATCATCTCATATTCGCATATTAATATATAGCAGTTTGTTTTTTCTGCTCTGTACTGCAACCCATTTAATCTCCAGATTAAAGTTTTGGTGTGAGAACAGAGGCTGTGCTGATTTCTTCTGGGTGATTTTAACACAAAAAACATGGCCGTTATCCGTTCCCCTCACATACGAACACTCGCCCTTTAATTCCCGATTCAGACTTGGGTGCAGATGGGAGAAAAAAGCTTTACAGCTGAACAGTTACAAAGGGCTTTGCATAAGAAACAGCTTTGAGACAGGGAGCAGACTGATTGAGGATTTTAGATAAAGAGGCTCAACCCCTGGAATATGTCAAAAGGCACAACAATGTACAGAAAGCTGGGGTTTATCAATGCTAACATGTCTCGGACTTCCAGAAGAAGAACGCGTTGGGCTGGGATGCACTGCAAAATGCAGATCAAACGCTAAATGAAGGGAAAAATCATAGTTGCATACTTAACAAACAGTCTGCAGATGATGCCGCGTATCCTAGAATAAAACGCATTCCTTTGTTACAGATGTGCACACGTCTGCTGTTAGCCAACATTCCTCTTATGCAAAAACAAAAAACATCACACACGCATCCATACAGGCACAGACGTTGGGCGAACACACACATCTATGTATAAGTTCAGACACAAAATGTTTCCTCGGTGGGTCCTCAAATGTTGATACAGTTGGTCCCTGTAAACTGGGACACATAGGATGCCAAGGCTGGATTGGTGGGGAGGACTTTGATCGGCAGGTCCCAACTGAAGGTGTCAACATCAACATGCTCGGCCCCTGTCCAAACCGTAACCTCTGATTGGTTCTGCAGTACGGTGGGTGGCTCCACGGGCTCCCGGGCAGTGACGAATTCAAAGTGCAGGCGCCACCTCAGGGTAACTGTGAAGGCAGAGTCGCAAACTGTAAACTCAGCTCATGTCTGCTACACATCGGCTACAGATTAAATCAAGTGTCATGTTTTCACTTTATTCTCTGATAAACTGTCGCACACAGTAAGTAGTCTGATAACACCATCATAAAGTTTAAAAAACCTCCGTTTTGAAAGATGTTTCTTGCTTCAGAATCATGTGACCTAACCAGCGAGGCTCAGCAAAAAGTATTTATCCCAGTACAAAGTCAGGCCTACAGGCAAATGTTGGGCAACTAAATTGTCAGAGTTGCCTGATGCTTCCTTTTTTAGCTATTTTAAGAAAGGTCATTTGTGAGGCCCGTCAATAAGCATGCTAACTGTGTAGAATGAAAGGTTCATTTTCACTGGTGAAATCCTAAAATAATAAATACTAAAATCAACATGAACCATGCCAACTTTTATCCTGAACTCACGGCTTCTGTGAGGGATCATTCCTTCACCATCCATGCCAAAAGGTGTTGATACCACTGATCCATGAGCTCAGAAAGAGACCAGTGGCTACTGACCTATGTCTGTGCTGAACCCTGGTGTGACGTTGAGGGGGATAGGGAGGGAGAAGTGGCTGGAGGCAGTGTGGAGGCAGGACTCCATGTGCCGGCCGTGTCCCGTCACGCTGACTGCCTGGCCAGGACGCCGCTGGTACGGCTGCTGGATCTCCTCTTCGCTCTGGAGGCTCACGGAGTACTGCAACACATACAGAGAGACACACTGGTCCTCACACTGGTGGAATATAGAACAACCAACCCCAGAATACTGCTGTTCAAATGAAACAGCGTGCGACATACAAGCGCCTCAGAAAAGAAAGCTCTGATTGCATACATACACACACACACACACACACACACACACCTGCAGACAGGGAATGTCTCCTTCCGAGAAGTTAAAAGTGCCGACAATGTCCTCCCCGAGCCTGTACACAATCTTAAAAATGCAGAACTTTGCAACTTTCCCCCGCATGTTGGTGATGTTGAACATATCTGCAGGGAGAAAGGTTCAGAGGTTACAGATGTGCCAGTAGAGCTGAGAAAATTAACCGAGCCTGGAATGGTGAAGAATTGATGAACAGAAGGACAAACATGGGCTCCATGGTCCAGGATCAGAAGCTCAGTCATATTCCACTGAACAGCCATGATGAGCAGTGTGTAGAGGCCATGGCAGTAATTGTTGTGGTCTATTGAGGTTATATTCTCACTTTGGCAAAGAAGTGCTTTAAGTCATGTGCCCCTGTATTGTGCCACCTTATTGGTCCTTCCCTCTATTGCTCTTTCCACTGTTCTTATTCGTTACAGCTTCACATTTGAGTACCAGTTTACGGAAGTTATGTGAATAATATTAGGATGTCTCAATATGAGGCCTCATAAGGTACAATAAATAAAGTGCTGGGCTAAATTTCAGAACGTTTATGGGTCTGATTTTGACAAATGCTTCAAAAGGAAGAGTCCCAGATAAGGGACTGAACTCACGAGGGCAGCGCCTGGATGTTGTGGCCATCAGCATGTCCAGAGCTCTCTCCAGGGACCTGGTATCCCTTCGGTTTCCCTCCTCTTCCTCCAGGAAAGGGTTGGAGGGGGAGACCTCCTCGTCCTGGGGAAATGGCTGCTCCAGCATGCCTATCAAGCCAGACAGGGAGATGTCTTATCCTTGAGCATCATATGTAATGGGCATAGAATGAAGAGATTTTTCTATATTTCTGGCCATGTGTTTGAAATCAGTTTGCTATGCCCTTTTCAAGAAGAATTTATGTCCACAGGCCAAGTTGACTTGTAAAGAATTTTAGCTACTCTATCAACCGTATGGGCTTTAAGTAGGACATCAAGATATTGTAGGTTACAGCTTAAAATGTCTGCTAGAGGAGACACATTGAGAAATAGAGCTCACCCTGCAGGACCAGCACTCTGAAGGGAACTCTTAGTAGTTTGATGGGAGAGTTGACCCTCTGGCAGCCGATTGTGAGCTTATAGACATACTTGACCGCCTGACCACGGAAGCTAGGTGGGCCATCTACAGGCACGACCTCACTGTATGAATCTGAGGAAGAGAGTTAGAGTCTAAATACGACTCTAATAAAGCACAGACAGTAGAGTATTTCTAATACTCTATACATCAGTAGAGCAGCCCTCAAAAAATAAGAATAATACAACTTCATCATTCAAAACATCTAATACTAAGTAGACCTCATGCCTCATGGGTGAGGAAGAGGGAGAAAGAGAGAGAGGGAGGGGAGAGAAAGATATTAGTCATACAGGTTTTACTCTCTCCAGGGTCCAGGCGAAGGTCACAGAATAGTATCTTGGGTGGCGTGTCGAGCATACACTGGCCTCGTTCTCCTAGTGATAAGAAGAGGGTGTGTGCTAAGAAGGTCAGTTTTTGTCATATTACCCATCATGCTTACTGTTCACTCCAGGCATTGTTAGCTTTTACTACAGGACACAGTCACACTAGCTTTGGGAAATTAATCACTCCTGGCTTAACATAGCCGCAACAGCCATAGCTAAAGTGATTATCCTGACCACCATGCTAGACAGCTTGTTCTGATGATTGTCCACGATGAACAAAGGCATTAATCTTAAACTCACATTTTACATCAAAAGCAAAATATCTAATCAAACTCTTTCATTGGCGACAAACATCTGAGATCTAATTTTTTCAATGTTGCCGAGCACCTAAAAACTACTGTGGAATTTAAGACACTGTACTACCACGGAATCATATATAACTATGGAGCCAGACTGTCTACATTGCTCCACCCACCCATGTTTGCATTATGTGAACGAAATCCACAAGATTCTCCGTGCTTCTGTTGTATTATTTCAAAGATGAATGGAGTTTTCACTCATTATCAAACTAGATTTTGAGTCGGTCTTGATCGTGAAAAGCCCAACTTAGAGCTACAGTGGATCATGATTCCTGGCTCCATTTCCCATACATGTTCCTAAACAAACAATGTCTCTTTTTAGATTCTTTCTACTCATCGTTCATTCTGTGTCTTCAGTTTTACTATTTCAGGAATGTTTATAGGAAGCTACAGCTATCTCATGTTCTTTAACATACTTCTGGCAATTCAGAAATTGAAGCATGATAAAAGATGAAAAACAAATGCAGGAAGAATGGCCTTGTAGCTTCTGAGGTCGTAATTTCCCCCTGTGGGACTAATAAATGAATACCTCGTCTTATCTTGTCTCCCAGCCGGGGGACCCTGAGTTTTCAAGGATCCTTGAGAAAAATGCCCCTACCTAATCCAATTATGACCTTGTCAGCTGACCCCCGCCCAGACCAGATATTGAAAAAAAGAAGAATTTTCCCCTCTGGATATAGATAAAGTCTTTTGCATCGAATCAAAATGACATGTTTCCCTGAAATTTGTGCCATTTTAAATCTATCAAGTCTGATGGGTAACTAAATGTTATGGTGCAAGGACCACATGTGCTACTAATATTCCTTTAGCTGGATGAAATATCCTCGTATATCTAATCTGTACCATAGTGATATTTACAAGGCTGGGCCAGATAAAATGGATTTGCTGTCGACTTGCAAGCCATGTGATCTGACAACATGAATCAAGTCTCACACAGATCTCGAGTGTGTAGTTGTTTGAATGCAGGAATCAATACAACAATCAGCATCTGAGTTCTATTACAATAATACACACTCAGCTGTGATCTGTCTTTGTCCCCTACCTTTCCTTCACATTTCCTTTCAACTTGCTTATTTTTCTCTGTATTCCAGTTGTATTCCTGCTATCCATCCATAATGCTATTTACCTCTGCTTGGGATTAGGACAGTGTCACTCTCAGCCTGGATGTCTTGCTTGTTGCCCTGGACTGGCAGGGCCACTCTGCTCTCACTGGCATGAAACTGGCAGTGGATCTGGGCACTTGCCCATGCCAGCATCTCACTAGCAATACAAACAGAAGATGGTTAAGGAAGCTGGATCGTTATGCCTCGAGTCATGTGACACTAGGGGGGATGATCATGTCTAAATGAAGTCAACAAGATCGCTAAAGAGTCAACGTGAAGGCCCTCAGACAAGACAGCGTTTTAGCAAAGGTGTGGATGAGATCCAGGTGTTGAGAGAAAGAACCCAAATAGTAGGTGTACCTGGTTGCAGAGGTAGAGAGGTGGGACATGGGGTTTGTGAACGTTATGAGACACTCCATAACCTCCCCGGCCAGGAATACAGGACCCCGGGCCATGGAGGCCACCACCTCGATCATCTGTAGGAGAGAGCAACAGTTGAACTAACAAACCTTCATGGTGAGTGGAGAACTTTTCACAGGACGACCAAGGCGCGACACAACACTGGGGTTCCATCTGTTGTGTTCAGCACAGTTATCCGGCACATTAAGGGTAGTTTTCGTGTTCTTATGAGACGGGACGCTTCCACATCCAAAAACTCTGCCTTGCAGCGGCGGACGCTTGTTTACCGAGGCAGAAGTCAACATCAACTTGTGTTTGGCCCTGCTCGTTTAACTAGCGGCTGATCGGCCAAAATATGAGCACACACCTTGATTCAACGGAAATCCCGACTGGACAGCTTTTCTATTTTAAAGTCAATGTGAAATCAGTTCTATGTCTGGAAAGAGACGAAACGGCACTCAGATTCTTTAACTAGAACAGGACATGAAGCCCACCGGTATGCTAGCCCTGTACCTAGCGTCAACAAAACACCCACGGCCTCTGCTGGACGACTAATCACTAACCCAGGGAAAGAACTCCGACTAAGGCTAAACTGTCACAAAACGATCACAAAACACACACACTAATATTTACATTTTATTCATGAATAAGCTTAAACTCCATACAAGTGCTCAACGTGATCATATAAATGAGATGTTTTCATTTATGTCAAGATTTGGAGATGGTCCACCAGTTTTGGTTGGCCACCCACAGGGCGCCGTGGCAGACGTTGCTAGACCATAGGAATGATCATCTATAAAACGGCATCAAATTAACATTTTATGTCCACAATTTTTCTCTGAAAATTTCGGAAGGCATTTTTAAACCCGTTGTTTTCATATTAATAATACAGTGACATGTGAAGGGAATGGAACTTGCAACTCGCAGAGACATTGCCTACAGTTGACTAAGGAAACCCCCTCTTGTTGAGGTGAGGTGGTTCGCTCCGGTAGGCGGGTTGGCCGTAGTGAGCCAGTGCGAAGCCGCGTACGACTCCATTCATTTGCATATCCAGCAGAGTGCCAGCGGAGCTGCGGGGTCCTGGACACTGAACTCTGTTCCCACAGGCGTGTGTTAACGTTTACCATAGTTTCAGGACAAACCAGCCTTCTCTTACCTTCACTGCAAGCCTCCTGTCTGTCATCAGGGGTGAGTCGCCCGTTCACCAGCCTTCAGCAACAAATACAGCCTTAGTTAGCACTGGACTCCCGCCTGTCTTAGCTTCAGCTAGCCTTGAATAATATATAACGTTGTCAATGGAGAAGTCTTCGGGGCTTTGGGAGGCTCTTGATCTGAGAGCTGGTACCAGTAATGTTTGCATGTCTGTTTAGGTGCAAAGTCGATTCTGTATCTGTGCAATCGTGCAACACGATCATACAAACGAGTAAAGCAGGAACTCGTTTTTCTGTTTCTGTTACAGGTTATCTGGCTGATTTGGGGAGATCTCCATCCTCAGCTTACTTCCTGTCGCTCACACCTGACGTTGTGCATCATTCAAGCCTGTCCGTGCAATGCACACCCCGGGTAGGAGAGAACCGGACTCTCCCTAGAGTAGGTGATGCAGTAAAGAGCCTGCATTCACCTCGTCTATGCAAAGTGCGCCCCAGCTGAGTGCCATCGGCGAATTGATCGTGTGGACGATAATACGTTTATAATGGCACTGGGACCTCCCACTTGAAGAGATATAGTTCGCTTGTTCCACCGGTGTATCCACCGCAGGCATCTGGATCTAGTCGATCAGGAACCGGTTGTCCACACACACACATCTTGACTTGGTGATCCGGGGTAAAGGTTTGCACGGTAAACGTTTTGCAACCTCAGTAATTTCTTTTTGCATTCAATGGCTAGGCTCAAATAAGGGAACTGTTTCATAACCGATGATCACCGCTCCTTTGTGGCTGAGTTACTCATAGATTTACGTATATAGATCCTGTAGGGTCCTCTTCCTCCTGTGAGTTCCCCCCCATAGGCGTCTAGCCTGGAAAAAATGACCATGGAATGGGGTGAGAGGTCAACGGCGGACCTCATGAGTAGCTATGTGTCCAAGGAGGTGGGCTATGAAGTCCCAACAGAGGGCTGGCGGATCTGTCTGGCACACGAGTTCAAGGAGAAGAGGAAGCCCTTTCAAGCAAAGGACGTCTCTCTGTCCAACGTCTTGGAGCACATCGGCCTGGGAATCAGGTGAGAGTACACGGGACATAAATAACACCTGCTCAGGGCTGGGCTACCCAGCTTAGTCCAGCCGAGGGCAGAGGTGGCTGAAGTGAATTATTTAAGCTTTTCTGTGGCACTGAAAATATTTTCACACCTTTTGCAACCTGATGTCCCGAGGGTGTTTCTGATGTTCCTATTGGTCTCAAGCCTTAGTTTACACATCTCATAGCAACCTGCGGTTACTATGGAGTGATGCCTGAGGACTTTGGGATCGGAGCTCATGTTTTTCCGCCCCCACCTGAGAGCAGGTGTGGACTGCAGCTCAGATGAGATGCATCCCAGGCAAACATAAGCAAACACAGCCCCTAAGGCTCTTAATATCTGTGTGATCCAGTCCCAGTGGCGTGACAGGAATCCCAGTATTCACTCGTGTAGCTGCCATGGATGGGGCTTTGTGTAAATCTCTGCCCATTGTATAGTTCGAACCACAGCTTCAAACTCAAGCCCAGATCTAACATCCATTGTTCTAGTCTTGTTTCCCCCTAAAGCCCGTTCACGTCTGAGATGTAGAGTGGTACATTCAGTAGCCACCGCTCTGAAGCAGTCACGTATGTAGCCGGCCACACGCCGCAGCGAGTGTACTTTGACTGAGAAAACCTAGACCGCGTCTCTGGGAGCCTCTGGTGAAACTGTTCAGAGCTTTGTCGTAGTGTACTCCTGCTGTTGGATGTGTGTGTGTGTGTGTGTGTGTGTGTGTGTGTGTGTGTGTGTGTGTGGAGGACAGGGTGTGTGCTGTAAAGATGACAGATAAAGTGGAAGGCATAAGGGGTTTGGCTTCTCAGGAAATGGAGACCGAAGGTAGCAGCTCAGTCAGTCCGACCAGTCAGGCTAGGCTTGGAGGGGGTCTGGCATAATGAGGGGAACTTTTGTCTCTGTGGAAGGCCGGCTCATTTACTTTGGCGCTAGCTAGTAGCTGACATCAGTGATTAGCCTGTTTGTTGTGTTACTGCCTCAGTGTGATGCTGCTAACCCAGACCACTTTGGCAGGTGGTTTTAAGGCTGGCAGCTGGTCTACCAGCAGCCCACAGACTTCCTCAGACTCCGTGGCTTGCCCTGAAGTCAAGCAAACAGCTACAGGATGTTGTCATGTCACCAAACCTGATGGAGATTGATGGAATGTTGGTCCTTTCTCCAACTCCCTCCTTGTTTGCACAGGTTGCACCTCTAATCAGGCACATGGCAC
>OMLC01048802.1:0-16100 GCA_900302585.1 Regalecus glesne | reverse complement strand
GCCCGTCAGACCTCGCTCACACAAATACACCCGTGTTGTGATTAAACCGAGGTTAAAATAGACATAAGCTGTGACTGATACGCGGAACAACACGCAGACACATTGGCTGCAGGATCACACCGACACTTACCACCATCCATGCACATACTGTGTACACCTAATGCACTCGTAGGCCATGTTGGGTAGCAGCACGAGCACAGCAACAGGACACGTAATCATGGCCGGTGGCTGAGACGGAGCTTCTAGTGTCCGTCCATATGCTTGTCGGTAGACGATATGTCTGTTGTTATGATAACAGACTAGTTGTGTTTCGGCAACGGTGGTGATGAATGTGGGTCCGCAGTGATTTACCTGAAGCTCCTCTCACACCATTTACATTAAATGTCTCTTCTCTGGCCCCCTCTCTTATTTCTCTCTCGTACACATACCAGTACGTGCATGCATGCACGCATCTATAATCCCCAAGTGGATGTGCACAGATTCACTCAATGACACAAACACACAGCAAGAGGAATTCCCTCTGAACAGCAATTATTTGTGGAGCTCTACTGCATCCTGCATATGGGTGGTGAGGTGGTACGGTTTGTTAGCACTGCTGCCTCAAGGAAAGAGAGTCGTAGGTTCCATTCCCAGCCCAGGGGCCTCTGTGTGTAGAGTTTGGATGTCTCCCTCATGTCGGTGGGGGTTTCTTCCAGGGGTGCTGGTTAACATGCAGGGTTACTCCTGCCTGTGCTACTGAGCAAGGCAAAATGAAAAACAACTGGAGTTGGTCCCCGGGCGCTGCAGCTGCTCACTGCTCCTATACAATGCATGGCATAACATTTATGTACAATAATGAATAAATAAAGGTTCTTCTTCTTCTTATTTTCGGCTTCTTCTTCTACTACTTGTGTTATTAATCTCTTCAATGACTTTGTCATAAAATAAAGTTACTTTGTAATTTAAAGGATCATTTCTGGCCATTTGGTTTCACTGCACCCTGTAATCACAGCAACATATCTGCTGATGTGTAGCAGCAGCCCATACGGTGACTAAGCTTGGGAGAGAGTAGTCATGCAGCTCACAGGGAGGGGATGAATTCAAGGCTTTCTGGGAGTAAACAAAAAAGGGGTTGGAAGGAAGTGAGAGGGGATGGGAGACTTCAACAGATGGTCCTTCACTGGGCTTCTTCCATGGGCTGCAGCCCTGGCTCTGTACTTTGCCATGTCCCTCCCCCGGAGGGCTTATTTCTCTCCCTTTCTCCGTCATGTAGTTGTTGTGCCAGTACTGGTCAGTTATGGTATCAACACTCATTTTTACCAATGAAGGACGTGAATTTGATTTTCTGCTCTCAGTACCACTTTATGTTCGGTTGTGCCAGCTAGCTTGCTTCATTGGCTCCAGATGCAGATTTGACTTTTTCACAACAGCTTTCCAGTTGGCCAGAGAAAACTTTCCCTCATTGGACATTTGTGGTGATTTGCTGTTGTTTTTGTCTTTGGAGCAGTGCAGCCTTTGCCAAGTCACCATGTGTCCCCATTGGATCACACACACATAAACACACTGGTTGGACTATCCATCAGTGTGTGCACATTCCATTCATGTTTCTGTGTATCTGACCACATGTGGTGATCCCCCTGAATGCAGTAATGCAGTCAGGAGAGTTGAGGTGGTTTATTTTTAGGGCACCTTCTCTAGCCCCCTCCACAGGTGGGAGTGAGCAGAGTGGATCCTAGGGCTGCTCAGTCATGGGTGCAGCTACCAAAAGGTTCTGTCTAACTTGTTTGAAGAGCTAAAAACTAAACTCCACCGTCTTATGTGCCAGCTCATGACTACAGACCACCAGATCTGAAAATTCTGCCCCCGCTGCCACTTCCTATTTGCCCTAAGACTTCATCCAGGGTAGATTCCCAACATAGAGGACACCTTTGTGACTTTGTTTAATGTAGGAAGACCTGTGCACCACAGTCACCACATGGTCCTTGACAGATCTGAGTGAGGATCCGGTGGTATGGAGTCCAAGACAACTGGGGGCCCCATTTCTGCTCCAGCCTTCATCCACCTCCCCAGCTGTTGTGATGCTTCTCTAAAGTCAGCCATCCTCCTCAAACTGTTCCACTGTTGATGTCTTGGTTGGGTGGTTCTTTGTCAGGGACCTCCCCCCTTGACCTTACTACCATGGATGACCATACCAGGAGCATAACTCCATACAGCATTGCTCTCAGGATCACACAAGCTTCTCCACCACAAGGTGTCAATCCATGGGGTAGACAAGACAAACAGACACACCTTTTCCAACATTTGTTGTTTTTCCTTATACTTTTTCACAGAATTCTAAAACAGTAAATTCAAAGCATTTCTCTTGAAGTTAGAAAGCAATTAACTTGATCACTGAACACGCCTCCCACCTCCTGCAGGCTTTTTTTTTTTTTAGCTCCAGTGCATTATTGCAGTAGAGCCAGAACAAAGTACAACACTGCACACCACTGCAGTTTGAAGATCACAAGAGGAAAAGCATGTCTGCAGCTGTTCTTCATCTAAACCATCTCCACTTCAACACTCTTGCACGAAACAAAGCCGAAGGACGTGTACTAAATTATGATGAATCATTTCCCCAACTTCTTTGCATTTTAATTGAACCTCGTGACGCATGAGTGAATCCAAACTCATTTTCTTTCGAAGAAATCTGTAATCATTATCTCAACCAGATAAAAATCCTCCCCGGTCATTTCCTCTACAAATAGCGTCAAAACCAAATATCAATAAGTAAATAACTATCAGCAGTGAGACAACATACTTAGTAAATGAGAACACATTACCAGATAAGCTGGCTAATGTGCCCAAGGTTAGCTACGCACGACACATGCAGACAATCCCACCTGTACAATAACATGCAAATCAATGTACACTCACATACATGCACATTACTGTTATTAGTCCATCTATCCATCCATCCATCCATCCATCCATCCATCCATCCATCCATCCATCCATCCATCCATCCATCCATCCATTGTCAACCGCTTTATCTGAAGTCCTATCCCAGCACTCATTGGGCAAAAGGTTGGGAAACGCCCCAGACAGATCACCATCCAATCGCAAGGCTTGAGCAATTAGGGGTTCAGTGTCTTACTTAAGGATACCTCCACATGCTTTTTGCAGGGGCTGGGGATCAAACCACCGATCTTCCAATTCCTAGATGACCACCCTACCTTACCGTTATTACCACCTTACTGTTATTAGTGCATCCTTTAATTCCTTCCCCCAAATCAATGAGTTCACCTCATGCAGAGATACGTATTTAGGAATGCACAAAGGAATGATACCCAAGCCCAACATTGGGCCAATTTAAGGTTGGGTGCAAGCAGAGTTTCTCTTTATATCTGAGCTTGACATCTAGAATCCCATGGGTCACAGGACTCCGGTGGGATTCTAGCAGAACAGGATTCATTTCTACTATCAATACAGTCTGCAGAAGGAGACAGTAGATTTTTTATGTATCGAGTCATAGATCAGGAGGTGAAAATCCTCTCCCATGTTAGGCTCTACTGCTTACATCCTTTAAAACACACGTGGATAGATGTTCACTAGTTTCCACAACTAGATTGCTGCATGAAAATAGCTCAATGCACCTGCATCTGTGCTGAGATGCCATCTGAGTCAGGGGAGGCCCAAATGCAATTTCAATTCAGAAAGGACACCAGATTTGTACTACACCAGTGGATCTGCATTAATACACCATCCAGCTGAACCCATCTCAGCAATGGTGAACTCCTTTCAAGCCACAGAATTACCAAATAGGTAGGTGGGAAAAAAGTCACCTTGTACTCAAGGAAACTGCCAATCAACTTGTGTTTGCTCCTCAGTTGGCTCAGCGCCAGCCCAGAAATGAAGCCCACTTTGTCACATTCATCTTACATGACTAGAATAGACCTTTGAGTTGAGTTAGCCTGATATCCTTATAAGTCTTTTTGGCAGTATTGGAGCCTGCCTCATACAATCAGATACACAAGAAAACATATGGTGGCTTTGAAATGCAAAAGACAAAAAACACAAAGAAAACACAGACACTCTTGGCCCTGAGGTGCAAAGGCAACATACAAAAACAAAAAGCAGTGGTCCTGGAGTGCGGATGCAACATACAAAACAAGCCATACAGCCCTTGGAGTGCAAATACAACATCTATCCATCCATCCACTGTCAACCACTTATCTGAAGTCAGGTCACGGAGGAACTGGAGCCTATCTCCATGCTTATCAGACAGAAGGCCGGGAAAGACCCTGGACAGGTTGCCAGTCCAAATAAAACAAGCAGGAATTAAAAGTAGCCGCACTGAGGTGCAGATGCAATACATTAAAATGTGTTGTGAATCTCAGGGCTGCTCCTTTTTGTTTTTGCGTGTTGTTATTGCACTCCAGGGCTACAAGTTGTTTTTTTTTTCCTTGTTGTAGTTGTGCTTTGGACTGTACATTTCTGTTTTCACATGCTCCATCTGCACCTCAGGACCAAAAGATCTGTTTTGTGTGTTTTACACTTCAGAGAGAGAGGGTACGCTCCATTTTTATATTTCACACCAGAGACACTGCAAACACAGAATCAGCATGCAGTCTATTTCTGAAAGAGTCTTTCCTTGGCTACCAACAAAAGCAGAAGTGGGGTGCACTCAAATGTAATCATCATGTTTGAGCAGCCTACCCTGGTAAATAAACATGACCCTGCTCATATTGTCATGTTAAATTGTGTTGATATATTTTTTGCAATAGTCTGAGACTCTAGTCTACTATGCAGGGTTTGAAACCTGGTGTATTCATTCAAAATAGTCTTTAAAAACAAATATACGTTGTGGTTTCACGTAGCTAATCTGGACAGTGACCTATACTGACCATGACCAATCCAACTACAACCGGTACCTCCTCCAGAAAAACACAAATAGTCCGGTGAAAGTATATTAGTTGGCTTACATGACTGTGCAAAATTACTCTAGACCACTCTCATTAGCTTGTAAGAGAATCTAAGCTTCAACTCAAATTGATCTTACTTAAATTCAGACACAGAAAAATGGAACAAAAAACACGTTTTAACACTCAGTAATCGTGCTGCTTGAGTAAACTTCCAAAATTAAAGGAAATTCAAGATGGCAAAAACACATCAGTTTTTTTAAATGTCACTGTGGGTCTAATGATAAAGGATGAACACACACTGCTGTAAGACCTATTTCTATATATTTTATTATGTGTGTATATATATATGTGTGCGTGTGTGTGTGTGTGTGTGTGTGTGTGTGTGTGTGTGTCTGTGTGTGTGTGTGTCATATGTGTATAGATCATGCCAAACCGCTTTCTCTATCTGAAATGTGGATCATCGAGAGGCAATTGTCAACCACTGAAGGTTGAAAACAATAGCAAATCAACAAGTCAACCAGCTTAGCAACAGATGCAGCTAATCAGTCAGCAGACCCACTAGTTTAGCATTAGAGAAATATGAGGCCACTAGACCTCTGTGGTCATTACAAAGGCTTTCACTTATCGAGAAGGCACAGGGAACCATTTAGGCTTACATTGATCCCATTTTCATCTCCATGCAAAAAAATCTACTCCATCAACTTGAGCCACTAAAGTAGCCACCGTAGCCACCCAAGCTGGTCATGCGCTAAGACTGTTAGCCCCACTACTGACCCAGTTGATTAATGTTTTCAGCATATTCTGCAATATGCTTCATGGATCTACTGAATATGTGGCCTGTAGACTGACCTTTGACCTCTATGCTTTCCCCAAATGGTATTTGCAGTAGGAACATGACTAAAATCTGCTGTAGATCAACCAAAGGGAATGCTCCTCAACTATAGCGCATGATCAAACTTGTGTATATTGACTCAGTCTCCAAATGTGTCAGTAGCTCAGGATATTTTTTCCCTCTGCAATATTGAATTGCAGAATCTGCATGTGGCTAAAAAACTCACTACATGATACAAATTAAATTCATTTTGCTTGCCCCGAATGTATGTCTAATAGCGGCCTATTAAGATAATGTACCCAGCCACCAATGTCATATTTTGAGATACTTTGACTGCCTGGGGTTGAAACAAAGCCATAACTGTTTCTCTACATTATAACTGCATTTCATACTCACAAGACAGCTCATCTTTTGAATCATTGTCTATCCATCCAGTGCTTTTTCATTTATACTAATAAGAAAACTACGCCTCTCCGGCAATTTCAGTTATAACCCCCAAGGAGTGGATTTTAACAATCGTTTCAGACATTAAATGTGTACTCAACTTGAATATTTTTTACTCCTTTTTGCCTGTGAGCATTATTGCTTTTATTGCATTGTGTCAAACTGAGTAAACCGAAAAGCAGGGTACAATTTACTGGGGAGCCATGAGGAGTCTGCCTCTGAGATGAAAATATAATCTGCAAAATTTTCCAGGGGTCTCTGTTTTTGCCACAGTTTTGCTGTGTGCACATCTATTTTGTTTTCTATAACAATACATCATGTTGTTCAAAAATTCTTTTAATCAAAAAGTTATGAGTTTAGTCGGGGTCACTTGTATTAGTCAATATTTACTATGCTCATCAGCTTGTGTATTATAGGCTGTTTTACTGCTGTGCAGCCTTACCATTGGACCTACGTGTTTCTTATTTGTCAGGAGACTGTTGTTCTCTTTTCTATTTAGCCATGATATATGAATGGAATAGGGTCAGCATAGCTACAGGAGGGAGGGATGTTGTCTAGTAATCAGAAGATTGGTGGTTTGATCCTTTGGTCTTTACATAAAGCATGTCAAGGTAAAACCCCAAGTAAGACAATGAACCCCTGAGTCCCCAAATCCTGAGATGGAATGGCAACCTGAACAGGGGGTTTCCTATCCCTTTGCCTGATGAGTACTGGGATAGGTTCCGGCATGGCTCCGTGACCCGACTTCAGATAAGCGGTTAATGATGGATGAATGCAAGGATGAATGGCTGGATATCATAGGTGATGTTTGTTTAGATATTTGTTTCTGGGACACAGATTTGTTGATGGAGAGTAAGTATGCATAAGGGCCGTAGTGGCAGCATAGCTCAGGAGGTAAAGCTGGTAGGCTAGTAATCAGAAGGTGGCAGGTTTGATCCCCAGCTCCTCCAGAAAGCATGTTCAAGTGTCCTTGAGCAAGACACTGAACCACTGCTTCCCAGGCACTTCAGCTGCCCATGGCTCTTACGCGACAGGATGGGTTGAACGCAGAGGACAAATTTCATTGTAGGAACACAATGTCTTATATACCAACATCATGGATGTTTTATTATCTATGATTCATTTAAGGTCCTTTGTAAGGCACATCCCCCAATGCAAGCAAAGTGGGCTCACCCTCTACTACTGAGACAAGGGCGAGCAGCCTCAGGTACCTTGGTGTTCCCATCACTGAGGAATGAACTGTGTGCATATACTATGAGGACTGTCACTACTACCACTTGTTTCAGAAAAGTTATTTCAAACAGCAGATTTCAAACTGCTTATCTGTATATAGATATTTAGGGTAAATGGTGAAAGGACTTGTCAGAGAATACCTTCTGTACACTCCCTGAGTTTTTTTAGCATCTCTTTTTTACTTGTTCTATCACCTTTTGTACTGTTTCGAAGTTTGCTATAAGAGCATTTCACTGCTTATTGTACCTTTGAGGGGAAGCTCACTGAGCACACAGGTCTCGTCAGGAACTGCAAGCAGACTGGGCGGAGAGAGAGGTGTCTCCTGGTGGAGGTTGGATGCAGGGGAGTCGCAGCCCATTCTTCAGCCAGAGCCTTAAGTGAGTTGGGCATCAAAGAAAAGAGGATGAGGAAAGCTCTCCTTCATATCACCGATGTAGCAGAAGGCCTCAAGACAGCTGTGGCTCAAAGGATGACAGCCACGGGGGTCATAAGTTGCTGGCCATCTGGACACAGGCAGGGGTCTTATCAGTCCTGACTGGGTCACCTGGAAGAGGGTATATGAATGATTAAAGAACCACAACACCCGATGATCCTAGGCACGTCACTGAAGAGAAGTCCAATGTCATTGGCCGATGTATGTACACAGATTACTTTTACATGAAGTATGTGACAAATAAACCTTTGGATCTTGAAACATGAATCTCTATATCCACACAAACGGAAAACCAACATGATGTGTATGTGTGTGTTTCATGTTAGAGATATGTACCTATAATGCTATGCTGTTGTACCATAGGAATTTAAAGGAACCTATATTGTGAAAACTCTCTTATGTATATATTATTCAAAATCATCCATAGTGTGGATTTTATAAGATCAAGCAAACTAGTCAGTATGAGCTTTACAGTATCTGCAGTGCTATGACAGACTTTACTGCTCTCATTCCACTTGCCTTGTGACCCATAACATAATCACTCTGCCAGGGTCTGGGGCTCAGGATAAATAATGTTATCTTTAAAATTCAACCAAAATCCAGCCTTGTAAGCCTCATAACTTTACATTTGCATTGGCGATGTGCCCATGATATAATGAGATAATCCAAGCACATACTCAGTTCACAAATGCAGATTATTCCATTTGGAGCAATTCTACAGTGGATTATCGGTAGATTTTGGACCCCCCCACACACACACTTCCCCACTACCAAATCCTCCATTAACTTATATCTGTGCTTTCAGATCTTCAGGTCTTTTGATTAAAAAGCAAGCCCAACATGAGGAAGGTGTACATCTGCACACGTACACAAACAGGAGATTTGCAGGAGATGCAAATTTGGATCATTTGCGTGAGAAAAAAAAGACTGTATTTGAATGTGTGACTGGATTGTTTGATCGTGATAGAAGAATCAGTATGCCTAGAGAAACATATTAATCAACTCCCTTCAGTATCCAGTACTGAAAGGGCAATCACAATTCCAGCTCCAAGATACTCATCGGTCAAGACATCAGTACTCTCCATCTGCCTGTCTGTGTAGTCCCTAAATGTGGCTAAAAAGGCAAACGCATGCATAACTGTGCAGGTTTTGAAGCATGCATCAAGATACTAACTGAAATAATTTTCGTCTCTAACTTTGGAATCCTTGTTATGAACCAACTTTTTTTCCTAGAGATGTTGCTGACAGCATTTACTCAGTAATGCCTACGCAGCACATTCTCACATTTAGGTTACAACAGTTTGAAACTAGACTGACTTCGTAGTCTAAGAGGAGGATACATTATAAGATGCTGTTAAGACTGGAAATCATGTTATATCACGCAATATAAGACTCCAGCAGAGTTCCGCTGTGATAGATGAAAGACCTGTACAGGGTGTTTCTCAACCTTTTGCCCAATAAGCACTGAGATAGGCTCCGGTTCCCCTGTGACCCAACATAGGATAAGCGGTTGATGATGGATTATTCAACTCCAAATTGTAAATCTCTTAACACCCCTTTCAACACAGTGTTCCTTCCTATCAGGGATGTGAGCATCCTCATCTTTGAAATATTGTCCACAAGCCTGTAGATGACCAAGCATGCATCAAGACATGGCTTGTAGATAGGTGTTCAGGATGTTTGAAAGGGCAGTTGATGATGTCATATATGTTAACAGTGAACAACCATCCTTGAATAAAGGCGGGGGCCTGAGAGTACATTTTTCATCATCTCACAATGCTGTGATTGCAAATATTCCCCAATCCTCCATGAATAGTCCTCATTACCACTAAATGTGTAGTCAATGACCAACTTGCCTATGAACCCAGCCTTTCATTGTGTGGTATCACTGTGTTGTTTATAGCGATGGGGATGCTGCAGTCACCTCAGACTGGAGATGTCACCTCTTGGAGTGACGAAACATTTCTGAATAAACTTCTAATCCAGTTGAACTCGTACAACTTTTTTTGTGTGATTCCCTTACCTGGATTATTGAGCATGCATCAAGACAGTGTTCTAAATCTCTGCATCTCATAATCCTTATGTGACATGGCTGTGTATTGTTGATGCTCCTACTACAGTGCCACAGAGGATCCGGACTCTTGACTGGCTCTGACCATGGGACCATATGAGTCTTCATGCACCATTCTTGAATGAGCTTGATGTCTAACATGCACTGGTTGGAACTCAATACTGTCACCACGGCTCTACTGTGAAAATACAGTGGTCGACTTTAATCTAATACGCTCGGCTAGATCTGTCAGATTAAAGGCCAACCAAAGCCATGAAATAATGACCATGCTTATGATAGGCAGGATTAACTCAAATCAGGAGTGTTCACCCCTGACTTGTTGAACCTCGGCTAAATGAGCAGTGTCATTTATTCTTTTTTTTATTGTTTTGTTTGGACCTGGAGGATTAAATGTGACATAAATGTGTTCAGACATCCGCTGTATCTGTATTCACCTAAACAAAAATCTCTTTTGTTACTTAACCCTTTCACCACTCCAATGTTTGCAGATAGGGGTAGGGTGACAAGGGTGACAAGGGTGGCAGCTGTCACCTTATTTGGACTCTCAGACTGTCCTAAATGGCTTTTTGAGATTAAAATTTAAAGTTCAGAGCACCAACCCCTCTTCTGAAGAACACACATCTGCTGATTTCTGCTTAGAATGCCTGAACACTCATGTCCCAAATCCCCATCATCCCATCAAGGTCAATTGTGACCTATGCAGCAACTTAAGTGCATCCAAATGAGTTAGTTATGATTATGACATTAACTCAAGGGCACAACTTTGGCTTGATAGGCAAGGTGGACACAATAAAATCAGAACAAAGTATATAGGGGACATCCACGAGATAATTAAAAAAATAATTCTATATACATTTAGCATATATGAGCAATATAAAATACAGGAAATCATTTGGCAGAATAATGCTAAATATGCAAAAGTAAAAGCTGACTTTGTCTGACCCTTAATTTTACTGAAGGTAACATGTTTACACACACACACACACACACACACACGCGCGCACACACACACACACACACACACACACTTGCACATATAAGAGAGGTCCATTTTTACATGTCATGATTAGTCCCCATATTGGCGATGGACACAGACTTAGATGGAGCTTGGGGGCTTAGATGCATATGCTCTTGCTGATGGCCTGCAGTGGGCTCGTTATTTCCCAAAGCACACTCCACCGACACTGAACTACCACGACCCTCATATATATACACACTACCTCCACATTTGGATATACACAACTGCTACTTATGTGCTTTATATCATGCCCTGTACTTTACGTGCTCAATATCTAGCAAGGGAGAGGGGATGATGAATTGCATATCCATTCTAGTCAATGGTGTCCGTTATTTCGAATTACAAAGTATCTACAACTGCTGGCCAAGAACCTCTAGTAGACACAGTACTTTTTCTTTTCAAGTGTCATAGACATCCTTGATTTTTTTTTGGTCCATCCCTGTGCCACTCAATGCACATAAGTGGCTATGCATACGAGCACTATCCTACTTCAAAAAAGTGCCAGACAGAAAATAGCGACATACAAATCACAGTCGGCAGAACACAATTCAAAATGCCACTTCAGCACAATTACATTCAACAATTTCCCAAGCATGGTTTTGAATGAAAATAGCAATCTCCCTATCTGTCTTAGCTCTCTTGTAAGATTTTAGAAAATTAGACCTGCATTTGTTGTGTGTGAGTGTTTGTGTATACACTCATGTAGTTTGTATGTGACACTATAGGGTCATAGGGGTCATGGGGTCTTATGGAATAGCTCAGTGGGTAGAGCGGTCGTCTGATGATTGGAAGGTTGCAGGTCCAATCCTCGGTCCTGTGGAAAGCATGTCGAGGTGTCGTTGGGTGCAACACTGAACTCCTAACTGCTCCCCGAGCCCCACATGGTGGGAGCTCACTGCTCCTATTCAATAGGATGGGTTGAAATGCAGAGATTTTCAAATTTCCCCTAGCAGGACTCACAAGGCAATCTAAAATCTAAACATATCTAAATAAATGTTTATATATAGGTATATCTAAATATATATATATGTATATATGTGTGTATGTGTGTATGTGTGTGTGTGTGTGTGTCTGAGGAGAAAAGCTACCAGCTACTGTAGTCATTCTGCATGGATCCATTTAAAACCTACATTTGTATGCATGTGCACATGCATGGCCATGTGTGCCTGTGTGCATACCTACACAAGGGCTCTGAGGTTTTATGTGACATAAAACAAGGATGACAAAGACAGTTCTGACATGGATTTCAGCTTATATAAAATCCCTATGGGCCTATTGTAAAACTAGATGTGCATGTGTTTCTTCACGCCGGTGTCTATGTGTGTGTGTGTATGTGCATGCACTGGTGATGTAAAGGAAAGTGAACGACAGAGCAAGAAAATAAAGCTCCATGTTGACTGTGGATAGGTTCAAAGTTGGAAAAGAAGAAGGGTATTAGCAGCCTGGGAGAAAAGATTCCTGCATCCTCTTTAGCTTCTAACTATGCACTATGTTGTGGCTGAGATAGTTGATGGCTTCATTTATTAGAGGTCAGAGCAAAAGGCGCATACCGCTGAAAGCGACATCAGAATTACCCGTGGATCCAAGACTCCAGTTAGAGTGGTTTTGACTCCTTTAAAGAGCAATCAATACTAACGCCTTTCCTCCTCTTAACTTGAGCTTGCCGGTGCAACAAATACCAAATGCCATTGCTGCTTCTTTTGATTTAAACAATTTGCTTTCTTGCTACCAATCCTGTTGAGTATAGAATCAGTTTTCTAATTTAACTATGACATCGCATTAAGAACTGATGTGTGAGTTTGTGTGTATGGGTGTGCATGCCACATCTGCTTCACATGTATAGAACAGCTGGAAATGGAGAAGAATGTTGAAAAACACAACATAAAAGACTAAGGGGACACACGGCCACGCTCACCCCAGTCGCTCAGCCTTCATATATCCATCCTGTAAAAAACACTCGAGGATCTGGAATTGGACTCCACAGCCATCAAAGAACATACCGTTTATGGGGGGGGGTCATCTTCTGATTCGCTGGACTACCAGTAAGCAGGCAAAGTATGAGAGTGTGTGTTTGGGAAGTGGAGGTTTCATAAATGCCAATCAATCAACCAAATCAATCAGATTCTAGTATAGGGTTTAAATGAAGCTACTTTCATCCAACTATCATAGTCTATCCACTCTGATGGAAAGGAGATCTGTCCAGGGTGCTTCTCCACTGGGACTGGGATTGGCATCAGCAGATCTGCGACCCGACTTCAGATTAGTGAGTGACGTTGACATGACACGATATGACATGAGATGACACTCTGATGGAGGTCTACTCATTTCAAATGAGAGGGTCCACCACCATGGAATCCTTCTATGCTATAGTGCACCAGATATCAGCTGCAGTGCACGGCCACTTCATCCTCCTCATGTGTTGCTGATGCATACACATAAAAGATGCATTACACATGCACGCTACGAGCCACTATATGTATCGAACGCCGCAATCAATAACCTACCCTGGGACACACATCGCTATGTTCATCTCGATGGGTTTCAAACCATAGCGTCCATCCACACTGCAGCCTCCCAGAATGCAACAATGTATAAACCCATCAGAGATAAAGTGTGAGCATGGAGGGCAGATTCCATAGGCTGTCTTATTCATTCAACCTTTAATTTTCATCAGCAAAACTTATATTAAAGCAGTTACGTACATCCTGTTGACGAGACGCAGAAGACGCTGTGCTGCAGAGGAAAGATTATGGTAATGAGAATAGTAATGGTGATAAGGATGACAATTGCGTCCCGCATCCCGAGGCAATATGACTGCTTATATTAAGTCAAGACATTCTGGAGAGTGGGTGCAAAAGTGTCGAAGTGATGAGACCAGCTGGGTATAACTCAAAGTGACAGACACCCACACCATGCTTCCCAAACGCCATAATATAACATTCTCAATTTTCCCACTTCCTCTGCGTGGGAACACACACACGCACACACACACAAACTATCACCAGGAACACAGGCGCAGTATAACAGGAGATAACATATGATCAGTGAGAATGGGGCAAACATAATTAATACTAGATTATTGGCCATTCTGAGTAATTTATCCAAATTATGAATGAAACCAATATTTGGAATGATTCAATGAAGGCACTTAAACGGCCAGTCTTTACATGTAGGTTTGCTTTGTGATGCAGCTGGAGAAGCCTACAATGTACAAATCCAACTCCCTGGATACAGGGGAAAAGATGAAAATTGATGAGATACTCTGCTTACAGAAGTCAAAATATGGGGACAGCGGTCAACCTTGCCACAAAGCATACTACTCAGAATCCGATACTCACTACGCCGGCCTTCAGGGAGCCTGAACTACTCCGCTCCCTCATGTCCTCATATATCTCCCTCTCCTCACCATTGCTCACCCCTCCTTTTCCCACAAGGCCAAGTATAGTGCATCTTGCTTTCAGGAAGGACACTCCAATCGGAGAAGATGATATAATGGATTTGAGATTGCGGCTCTGGTTTCCTGTTGGCTCTACCCCTCCTCCCGTCCCTTCAATAGCAGTAGTCAGTAACTGTGAGAGATGTGAACGTCATCTCAGGATCTCCATTATCTTTACTGTTCATCATGGTAGAAGTGCAGGGGAGCAGTAAAAAAAAAAAGCGAGGAACAAGGAGGAGATGGATGATAAGGAAAAGGTTCAGAACTCTGGGTGAACGTGGGTGATCTACCATAGTGATCTGCTCTGATCAATCAAAGTTCAAGTGTATTTGTGCCTCATAAAACACGATCCAAAGTGCAAATGCAGCCTCTCTACAGCTCTGTTTCCTTGTTTGAAGGGCCTTTAGTGGTTTATATAATGGACCCTGTGGATCAATATTTGACCAAACAGTCCTTTGTTATGTTTAATGTTAATATATTGTATTGACAACCTAACAAAAAAGCTTTTAGAGCAGAATGTTTGGATGATGGCTACTAATGCTTTCAGAGTAATACATCACCTTGTTAAAGAAACGGAACAGGAGAAATTTCAGATATAATTTCTGTGGTAGGAGTCCAAATTATAAAATGAAGAAAATGGAAAAATCATCTTTTCCTCATCAGGCTGGTAGACAGGTTTCTATTTAGGGTTTTCATTGCCTATCCATCACATTGAAATGAACTTCAGGTAATTTCACTTGCCAACCAACTGAAAAAAAGTTAAATGCCAGTCAAATGAAAGCATATTGTACTATTAAAATGTGATGTTTCGCTTGACTACAGTGCACTTTAATCAGACAGTTTAATCCAGGTACGCTTGGGCTATTAATATCATCATACCAGCCCATGTTTGCAAGGGGTGACAACACACCTATCTAACAACAAATTGCAGTCCCTGGGAATACAGGGTCATAAAATGGATTCGGCATCAGGGACTACACTGTAGAAGAAAGGAAATGACAACAGATAAGAAAACTAGCAAGTGTAAGATACATGTGTTAGCCTTTGCTGAAGGCCAAGTCAAGTCAGTTTTATTTGTGTAGCCCATTATCACAAATCACGAATGAGCATCAGTGGGCAATGCTACATCCTGTCCTTAGACCCTTGCATCGGATAAGGAACAACTCTCTCAGAAGATGAAAAAACATTAACGAGAAGAAAAAATAGGAAGAAACCTCGGGAAAAGCAACAGAGGAGGGATTTCTCTTCCAAGATGGAGAGACATACAATAGACGCTGTATGCACAGAATAAAACACAATTTACAGATTTTACAGAATACAACCGTGAAAGAGAAATAGAATTATGATGGAATTATAAGATTTATGAAGAATGTGGTAATGAGGATGCCAGGCAGTGTCCAGATGCCACTGGAACAGCCTAGTACTTGTGCCACGTGACCACCATCCCCATGTACACCCAATAGGAGGACAGACTACATGTGCACACAGGGGAGACTCACATCACACCATTGACGTACACAGGAGAAGATGAAAAGGTCTTATTCACACATTGGAGAGCAAGAAGGACACAACACTGAAACAGCATAACTACATTACATGGATTTATAAGATGTATAAAAGTTATGATGATGAGGATGCCGAGCAGCATCCAGCCGGAGTAGGATACGCACCATTGCTGATATATTATCTTCTCCACTGCACTTTATCGACTCTTATTTCACCTGTATAAAGTCAATCCTTGTGTATATATATA
>OMLC01048797.1:0-13075 GCA_900302585.1 Regalecus glesne | reverse complement strand
GGGGATTTGATTACAATTTAGCTGTGAAGTGCAACCATCAGTCATAGAGAAAGTACAATGGACGTAATTGATAGTTGAAACATTATACCACAGCCCTCTGAGTGAATGAATGCAGATTTTTTGATAAGGTAATCATTTAAATTTGAGTGAAGTCAAATTAGAAAGGTATTTCTCACCTCAACGTTTTGCAGGTTTTCTAACTTTTGTGCATTTAATGCCCAGAATTTCCCATCTTGTTGTTTCATTTCTTTTGAGAGGGAAATATGTGACTACAATTCATGTTTTCTTATTTTATCTTTGGGTTCTTAATCTCTGCTCAGTTTTGGTTAATGGCGAATCTTGCTTTGAGGTTCTTCACTCTACCACACTGACATACTAATACATAACCTCCATCCATCCATCCATCGTCCACCGGTGTCGGGTCGCGGAATACATAACCTTGATCTCTCAAAATAAGATTTGCTTTGGTGGGGTCAAGGTTCAGTGAGTGATGTTTTGATTTTGTCTAATCTTGTGTGAGAATAGGGCAGTCTCCTTTCTAGCTTGAACCAGGACTTCACATTTTCATGCTGGATTGGCCTTTAAATTGCTCCTCATCTTTTTATGAATGACAACCTGTTACTGGGAAAGGCTCCAGCATGACCCATGACCTGACATAGGACAAGTGGTTGATGACGGATGAGTAGATAGACGCATCTTGTTATGTTTTTTTTTGTTTTGTTTGGGGGGGGCGAGAGGACCTGGGGTTTATCCTACTGTTATTCTTCACAAACTGCCAACGATAGACATCCGTGGCAAGGTGAATTGCAGAAAGTTTAATTAGTTTATATGAATATAACATTGTGAGAAACTTTTCATCACTCATCACTTCTTCAATCTCAACTGACTCTTATTAACGCCACAGTGGTATAACGACCAAAATAAAGGATGATTTAATATGAAAGTAAACCATTGAATGGATATTCAATGGTAATGAGTACTATTTAGAAAGGATTGGGAAATAGTTGCCATCACAGCATTGTAAAATGTTGAAAGATGTACTCTTAAGCCCTTCACCCCAATCCCCATCCCCTATCCAGGATGTGTACATCCTCATCCTTGAAAGAGTGGCCACTGGCTATTAGATAGGTATAGACTGCGAAGTCCTGGCCTGACATGTAAGCTCCCCTGTGTTGTACCATCCTCTTGGCCAGTTTCTGTTTGGTTTATGCCTGCTGGCACTAAACAGCATACACTATATTGCTCTGTTTATGTATGAGAACCTGATCCTTGAACCCATTTTTGGTGCAGCATGATTTGGAGCCTGAAACCAACTGGGATTTGGTTTTTGGAAGACAAATGTCTAAACTATTCCAAAACTCCTGCATTGTTTGGGTGTCTTCCTTGCTTGCCAAAAGCAAAGTTAGGATAACCACACTCAACTAGGGCCTGTACAATGTGGGAATTCTCCCCCTCCCCACCTGCCTTGACGATGGAGACATTGTCAGCTTAGTGCTACCAAGTCCTGATGACTGCTAGTTCCGAGTTCGAAAGCAACTGAGATGTGGTGTTGAGAAAATATGTCTCAAATGTATAAAAAAAACCTCACCACATATGGAATCACCACTGGTTTGCACTTAGGTGCTGTCTTCTCTTTGATTGGCTGGTAAACTCTTTGGACATCTTTCTTGCATTGACAAACACTCAGCTAGGATAACCACACTTAACCAGGGCTTGTTGAACACAGCACTGCTGTGTTGTTGGGGACATTGTCATGTCAGTGGTACAGAGTCCTGATTACTCCTAGTTTGTGCTCCAGACGGCACACCTGGGAGTCAGGCATTGCGGGTTTGTATCCCTCCACGTGGCTTGGAAGGTGTGAGGTATTCATTGTAAAGCACTTTGAGTGGTTGTTAAAATAGAAAAGCAATTTACAAGAATAAGTCCATTTGCTATTTACCAAACCTTAGGTATTCATAAATACATGTGGGTTTACTGAAAACATCAGCAATCAAATGTCCCCCCATAACCAATTTCGATGTCACAGTTGAAGAAGGGTAACTTGTCTTTTTCACATCTTCCTCGGTGAACTTGATGTGATTGTCAACCAAATTGAAATGGTTGGTGAAATTTGATACTTTTTGAGATTCAAGTTGAACTCTGGTGTCATCCATAAATCTGAACCAATGACAAGGAGATGTATCTGGATAGGATGTCAGAGCCCTCTTTTCCACTTCCTCCATATAGAGATTGGCTACTATATGTGAAACTGGGGAGCCAACACCACACCCATGCTTCTGCCTATAACACTTCCCCCTGTAAGTGAAGTATGTGGACTTGACACACAGCTTCAGGATTGGACAGGCTTGGTAAATGTTAATGGTGGTCCTATTGCTGAGGTGGGGTCATCCTGTATCTTTATAGAGAATACCTCTACTGCCCAATAAACATGAACACACGTGAAGAGAAATGTAACATCATAAGATACCATTGTTTCATTAGCCTCAATAATGTCGTCCCTCAGCTTATTCAACAGGCCCATCGTCTTCTGAATAATAATAATAATAATAATAATAATAATAATAATGTCTTGATACATGTTCAATAATCCTGGTATGGAAATCACAAAAAAGAGGTGAATCAGTTCAACTGGATCAGAAGCTCTGATCCAGTTGAACTGATTCACCTCTTTTTTGTAATAATAATAATGATAATTCCCTTATTAGTACCGCAAGGGGAAATTTGGATTTCTCTGCATTTTCAACCCAACTTATTGTATAAGAACAATTACCACCATATGGTGCTCAGGGAGCAGTTAGGGGTTAAGTATATTGCTCAAGAACACCTCTACATGCTATATGTAGGACCAGGGATCGATCCTACAATCTTCCGATTGCCAAACGACTGCTCTACCCACTGAGCTATCCCACCCCATGAATGTCATGTTCATTACTGC
Organism: Regalecus glesne; assembly: GCA_900302585.1. Taxonomy (NCBI): domain Eukaryota; kingdom Metazoa; phylum Chordata; class Actinopteri; order Lampriformes; family Regalecidae; genus Regalecus; species Regalecus glesne. The sequence goes on along the minus strand of OMLC01048797.1, from coordinate 10,140 downwards.
CTACCAATGGGTTGAGTATCGATGCCAGAAACAGAGTGACAGAGTTAATCATACACACCATAGGCCATAACGACGCATTCTGATGATTCATTTCAGGGAACCGTACAGACCAAACCATACAAATAGATGATCAGACTTGCATATGAAATCAGCCTTTGTGGTTTGGCATGCAACTGTATTGATTTTAATGGTGGGGATGGTTGCAGTGAGCTCAGACGGAAGATGTCACCTGTTTGAGCGATGAGACGTTTCTGAACTTCCTGCCCAGTTGTCTTGAGGCATGCTCAGTAATCCAGCTAAGGGAATCACAAAAAGAGGTTTATTCAAAAGAAGTTAATTAAAAAAATATTTCGTCACTCAAACAGGTGAGCTGACTGCAACCATCCCCTCCTTTTTAAACAGTACATTTTTTATTTTCCTGTATGCTATAATTTGTCGTGATGCATGCTCAATTTGTGCTTTAATTTGTGTTTTATTCTCCACACACAACATCCATTGCTCACCTGTTGCAAGAGAGGTCCCTCCTCTGTTGCTCTCCCTGAGGTTTCTTCCTATTCTTTTCCTCCATGTTAAAGTTTTTAAGGGAGTTATTCCTCATTGAATGTGATGGTCCAAGGACAGGATGTTCTTTTGATAAAAAGTCTCCTGAGGTAATAAAAAAAATGCAATAGTAGGCTATACAAATAAAATTACCTTGACTTGACGTGACCTCAACGTACTTTCTGGCAATTCTTCAATATCCTTATTAGAACCATGGTCTCAGATTTAGACGTGCTGATCCTCATCCCAGCTGCTTTTCATGTGGCTGTGAACCAATCCAGTGAGTGTTTAAGGTCACAGACCAACGATGTCATCAGATCCACATCATCTGCAAAAAGCAGTGATGTAATCCTTAGTCCACCAAACTGTAATCCCTCTCCTCCATGGCCACTCCCTGGAGATCCTGTCCATGAATATCAGAAACAAGATACATATGTGACAAGGCAAAGCCCTGGCGGAGGCCAACCCCCCCTGGTGAGGAGTCCGATCTACTACCTAGAACCCAGACATAACTTTTGCTTTCGACATAGAGAGATTGGATGGCCGTGAGTAGTGACCCCCTTACCCTATACTCCCACAGCAGCCCTCCCACGGAATCTCTTCAGTCTGTGGTTCAAGTATCGGCTGGAGCCTCCTTTCCATTACCTTAGAGTAGACTATCCCAGGGAGGCTGAGTCATGTGATGCCTCTGAAATTAGCACACACCCCTTCGTCCAAATCTTTGAACAATGGCACCAACACCTCCATCTGCCACTCCTCAGGCACTACCCGGGAATTCCACACAATGTTAAAGAGACATGTCATCCATGACAGCTCCTCAATGTTATAATTATACAATGTTACAATTTCATTTAGCATACGCTTTCATCCAAAGCTACATACATCAGAAAATTTGAGCAACAAAAACAAGGATTTAGTCAGGAGTGAAAATTGTGAGGTATTGCCCCAAAGTTTACCCCGAGTCCAACAAGATGCAGGCACCATCAGGCAGTGCCCAGAGGCAAAGTACATATTGAATAGCATAAACCCCCTTTCATTTATAAAACACAGAAGGAATCAAATACCTGTGTGTATAAAAAAGACAATGCTCGACAACTGAAGCCTTCAGCATTTCTGGACAGATCTCATCAATCCCTTGGGCTTTGCCACCATGGAATTTTTTGACTCCTCCAATGACTTCCTCGAGGGAAATTGATTTTGATCCCCCATCATTCTCCAGCTCTGATTTCTTCATCCTGCCGACATTCTAGAAGGGTATCAAGGTGACAGATCTAGTCATAGGCAACTCGGGGAATTGGGGTGGGAAAAACATCACTGGTTGTGGACGAATCATAGGAAGGAAGTATATTTCATCAGCCAATTTGACTCAAGTTCACGAGGGGGGATGTGAAAAATGACAGGTTAGCCTTAATAGACTGAATTTTTAATTGATAATTGGGGACATTTGATTGGGGATCTTTTCAATAAACCTATACATAGTGATCTTCAGGTTTGATTCACATCATCCCTGGAACACAAACTAGGAGTCATCAAGATGCTTTACCACCAAGCTGAAAACATACCCATTGAGAAGAAGGATTCCCTTATCAGTCCCACAAGGGTAAATTTGGATTTCTCTGCAATTTTGACCCAACCTATTGTATAGGAGCAGTGAGCTGCCATCATCTGGCGCTCGGGGAGCAGTTAGGGGTTCAGTGTCTTGCTCACGGACACCTTGACATGCTGTATGCAGGGCCGGGGATCAATCCTGCAACCTTCTGATTGCCAGACGACCCCTCTACCCACTGAGCTCCCCTGGGAAAAAAAGAGATGAATCAGTTCAACTGGAGCAGAAGTTTATTTGGAAATGTTTCATCACTCACCAGGTGACTTCTTCAGTCTGAGCTGAAAACAAACATTCCTCCCCTCCCTCCACTTGGCTGGAGCTCTGTCTGGGACGCTTCCTGGCTTTCACAAACGCCCAGGTAGGGTAACCACACTTAACCAGGGCCTGTTTAATATGGGACTTCTCCTCCTCCCCGGCCACTGAGTCAGTGAGGACGTTGTCAGCCCGGTGGTACAGAGTCCTAATGACTCCCAGTTTATGCTCCAGAGGGTGGTGGGAGTCAAACCATAAATACTGGTCCGTTTGTGTGGGGGGTTTTGGTACACACTAACAATCAACCGCCCCCCAACACCAACCTTCACCTCACAGTCTAGGAAAGCCAATACGCCATCTTTCGCATCCTCCCTTGTGAATTTGATGTGGGCGTCCACCGAGTTAATGTGTTCAGTGAACTGTGGTACGTCCTGGGATTTAATTTTAACCCAGGTGTCGTCCACATACCTGAACCAGTAACTCGGTGGAGTCCCTGGATATGAAGCCAGAGCCTTCCTCTCTACTTCCTCCATGTATAGGTTGGCCACTATAGGAGAAACAGGGGAACCCATAGCACACCCATGCTTCTGCCTGTAGTATTGCCCCTGATACGTGAAGTATGTAAATACTGTATATAATGCACATATTTCCTACCCTACCCTGTTTAATGTTGTCTATACTACATGTTGTTTCCTGGATGTGTTATCTCTGTTACTGTGCTCTACAATGGCTGCTGTTGCACCGCAATTTCCCCCAGTGGGACTAATAAAGGAATATCTTATCTTATCTTATCTTATCTTATGTAGACTGGAAGACACAGTTTCAGCAGCAGACACACTTGGTCAGAGTTAAGGGTGGTCCTGTTTCTGAGGGAGAGGTCGTCCTGTAATTTCTCACAGACAACCTCAACTGCCTCATCCACAAGGACACACGTGAACAGAGACGTATCATCAAATGACACCATCGTTTCATCATCCTCCATGTTAATGTCCCTCACCTTCTCAACAAAGACCATAGTGTTATGGAAATGGTGATTGTCATTGCTGCCTACTCACGGGTTGAGAACAGAAGCCAGAAACTTAGAGATATTGTAGGTGACTGAATTAATCATACAAACAATCGGTCTCAAGAGCACATCCTGTTTATGGATCTTGGGTAAACCATACAGACATTTCAGGTCAGACTGAAGAAGTCACCTGGAGTGTGACGAAACGTTTCTTAATAAACTTCTGATCCAGTTGAACTGATTCACCTCTTTTTGTTAAAAGGGGGATGAGTATTATTAAGCTCAATATTAGCATTTGTTGAGGCAATACTTTGGTTATTCTCCTGCTCATGTGCAGGAGTTTTCTATGATAAAATTAATTAGTTAGACATTAGAACCGGCCTTATTTCTCCAGCTCTACTTGCTTTTCTATTATCCAGCCATTCATCCTAGTAGAGTTGTATAATCCTTCTAGATGTCATATCACTAGACTTTACTGTCAGTGACGTCAATTGACTGAGACCTTTTCTATTTATTATTTCCCCCACCTTCCAGCTATCAGCAACAATTAGCTTAAACTGCAATAAATTATGGGAAGCAGGACAATTATTTCTTCTTAAATGCCACTGAGTTTACAGTTGCGAATGCATAGGTTCATTATGTCTGTTATGGCCTTGGTGTTTGTGAAAGGAAGAATACACAGGGCTGTACAGGCATCTTTGTATTTTTGCTTACATAGGTTATCTAATTTCTGTGTCTCGAACATATCATCCAGGGTATTGAAATATTCATTAAATCTTTTACTTTCTGCAACTGAACACATCCATCATATCTTGATATGTTTTAATATTAGAAATCATATGACCATCTCAGTACTGATTTCCCTCTGACCATGCAAACATCTTTTGTAATGAGTATTGACTCGTGTTGTGTTAAATCATTCACCCAAACAAATCCTCTATGATATCTGTAAACTACTATACCTCATTTTGGTCACAGCACTTCTTTTCAACCTTTTACATTTCCAAAGTTTTATTTATTTTTCAATCATGGTTAAACTTGACTATCAAATTAAAGCCTTTATTTATTTATTTAAAAACATACTTTAAAAAAAAATCTCAGGCTTATCTGGCCTGTCTACTACAGTGGAAGCAGATGTGAATTTCTTTCTTATTTCCAAGTACATGATAGCCGCTCTCTTTTGAGATTAACCTTCATGGACTTAATAATTGGTCTATATTGACATCAAAGGAATGGGAGGATGTCACTGCGCCTTATGGTGCAGAGGTACCATCGGTAGGGTATGGTATGTACCGTAGGTATGATACAGAGGCCTGCTGAAAGACCTAAGCCAAGCTCCACTTCTCATCGAACAGAAATGGCACTCTTCCATTCAGAAATTGTGCTCTTTGTCTTTTTAATTAAACTCATGCACAGTTTGGAGGCTGTTTGACCTTTTCTGGCCCCTCTTTGTGACGAGTGCTGTAGGTCATCTCCACGCATATATTACTGGCTCCCCCGTAATGCTTTCCTGGCAATGGTCCACAAAGCTTTATAGATTAAGATGAGGTTTGCTTTAAGAATAGCGTCCATTTTTAATCTGCTGTGAGGGAAGGTTCAATTGAAGATTGAAAGCAAAATGTTTTAGGTTGTCATAGGTAAAATGTTTAAGGAACAGCTGAGATTACCACATCATACTAATTAGGCTTATCCCTTTAATATTTTACCCAACATCTAAACTCATTTGGCTAGGATTTGACCAAGCTTCCCATATCAATCCCATTATTTTATGTTAAATATTTTATCATTAGCTTTATGATAATGCTCCACAGAAAACAGATTTTAGACTCAAACTGCATTTGATTTATTTATTCTTGTTTCTATGAGCTGCGATCCTTTAAACGTATTTTCTTCTGCGATGTTTAGATAGTTTAACAGTGGGCATGTCCATGAGGAAATGATGAACCAGGCATTGCAGGTTTGATCCTCACACAAGGTGTTAGTAAGGGCACCTGCCCTTAATCTTCCACACTCCATCTAGGTCTGTGTTCACCCCATAGCATGGGTACTAATCATGATATTTAAAAAATACCCTTTTTGTTTTTTGTTTATTAAAGAGACCTCTATTTGCTGAGGTTGTTAGCCTCCCGCAGCAATTCACTGTTGGTTGTACCAACAGTGCTGGATATTTGGCTGCCACCACTAAAGGTGTGTGAGAGTATGATAAACAACCGTAATAACTAACTCCAATGATATGTAACTTTTCCTTGCTTGCCCCAGAGGCCTTGACTTATATGGGTTTAGTTTTTTTCCAGGTGTATGTTTTTAGCAATCTTCTCAGAGTTTTCACCTATTATGCTATCAGATGATCATATTCTGTCCAACATATACCTAGTGATCAACCTTTCAATGACCATAAACTCTCCAATTAGTGGAGAATAATATAGCCTCCCGCTGAGCATTGATAAAAAAAGTAATAGACCCTAGTGATAGTTAGGCAGGAATATATTTCATGACCAAAAGAAAGACTGAGCTTTCTCCTTTGTGTACTTCCACTTTTTTGTGACTGAGAGAAGGCTCCAGCAAAAGGCAAGATGAAGATTAAAAGCGAAAGGAAGGCAAGGGAAGGAAAAAGGGTGGATGAATGAGAGAAGGGCTGAGAAATGGGGGCCACACACATACACACACACACCCACACACACACACACACACACACACACACACACACACACACACACACACACACACAAACACAAAGGTCCCTTAGTGCTGCTCTTTGGTGGTATGTTCACCCAGATCATAAAATTGCGGAGACACAAGGGAATACTCAGGCCTGTCTCCATTTTCTGAGGCTATAAATAGCACAAAAGCTAATAAACATTTATGGAGTTGTCATAAATCGCCAAAGTGTAAATGCTTGACAACAAGTTCTGTTATCCCCCACAATGTCATTTGAATACCCTATGGTGGCAAGGTCATTATCTAGCCCCCCTCATGTGATTTCACTAGGGGCTCCAATTGGCCTTGGGGTCTGGCTGCTCCAATCAGGCGACCCGAACCAGTCGGGTCGCCTGATGTCGATGACATCATAGTGCCTGCCCATTAATTAACTACACCCGAGGTGTGAAGCACAGAGGAAGGCAAATGCTATCATCGCTTAAATATGTATGAGTTACGTCTGGACGGGGTGGGTGTTTGTGGTGCTGAGATTATTGTTGTATCGTCTGATAGTTTTTGCAGTGCTCATGGGTGTGAGATCACCGCATACAAAACATTGACAGATCCATTCATATACCTGATGTTCGAGGATTAAACTGAAAAAAGAGATATTCCATTTATCTCCTCAGTTTGTAAATTTGTCTCTTTCCGTGCATGTTTCATTTCTTGGGGGGTTATTTTATTTTTATTTTTTACTTCTGCACAATTATACATCCGTCCATCCATTCTCAATCACTTATCCAAAAGCGGGTCACAGAGTCATGCTGGGGCCTATCCCAGTGCTCATTGGGGCAGGTATACACCCTGGACAGTTCGCCATTCCATCACAGAGCTTTAGCAGTTAGGAGTTCGATGTCTCGCTCAAGGACACTTCGACATGCTTTCTGAAGGAACAACCCCTATCAAACCACCTATCATCTGATTACGAGACCACCACCTTACCTCCTGAGCTATACCGCCCCAGTAAGAAGTTAAAACCTCCACTGCCATCTCTAGTATAATTCAATAACATTAATAATATGAAATATGGTCCTGTTTTTTTATTCATGGAAAAATGTAAATGAAAATAATTTTACTGGTCAGAACAAATCTTTTAAATCAAGATGTTACTGATCGCTTTCAAATTGATTGGTTGAGTTATGTAATGAATCATTGACAATAGCCTATGTTGACAGCTAAGAATGAGCTTTTAAATGTATCCCCCAACCCTTCATGCAGTATTTATAACCTACCTGGAACTCGGCGATGCTTCTCCCTGCCTCTTAGTATATATGTTTTATTATTGTACCATTGCATTATGATTATAAGGCTGCTGGAAATTTGACAAGCCTTATTTCCCCAAACCATGAAAAGGGCTCATAAGGATGTGTGAAAATTAAATCACAATCTTCAGCTACCTATGAAGAGTACCTTTCTGAAAAATATATGTACAGAATTTTAAAGGAAAAAAGGGGAGAAATAAAAAAGGTATTATTGTTATTAATAATGAGAATTATAACTTTGATTTAAAATATCATTTCACAAATTGAACAATTATTGATACAATGTATTTTTCTTCAAAATATTAATGAATACATGGTCCTTTTTGAATTGGATTCTTCACTAAGGTGTTTGCAGGGGGCTGGAGTAGCTAAGTAGTAGAGCGTGCACTTCGGGAACGGACGAGCCAGATGTTGTGAGTTGAAACCCATTGTGGGGCATCAGAAAGAGCATCCCGGCTTAATCCCCCCCCCAGGCTCCCTCACAGTTCATGTCCGGCCCCACAACATGGTGACCAATTGTGGCATGTAAAAGTGGACCTCTCATTAATGTGTATACAGTATACGTCACCATGTGGCACACGACGTCCTTTCAAAGTTCCCTTCCACTACGGTGTCCTCTATGTTGGACAGGTGCAAAGGATGATGGGATTGTTCCCTGGTTGCTGTTAGAGTCCAGAGCAGTGATGGAGTATGTTATGTTTTAAAAGCTAATTAGCGTCACTAGCAGTATCAGGAGCCATCAATCTCAGCCTCTGTAAGTAACCAAAATGGACCAAATAACCAAGTTTGCCTAATGATGGTGGATGTAGCCTTTGTTGCTAATGGTGGTCATTAACCCCACAATGGCTAAATAATAGCATCTTAATTAATTTCTTTCAAAGGGAAAGTTTGTAGTAGAATTTAATTATATTAACGGGGTGGCCACAAGGTGCCCAACAGGATGCACGGTGAACGTATATGGAACGTATACATAGAGATGTGATTATACTGTCAAATGTGCACATGAGAGATGAACACACATGTGCATATGAGCATATGCCTGGTGCCAATATGTGCACTGTGCACAGAAATGCACGCTTCTGCCGCTTTCCAGCTGTGACACATGTCTGTTTATGCACAAGCTCAAACAGAAATAATCACTATAATGCCTATTAATTGTTATCCTTCTACTTACTCGTGTTCAGAAATGTGTTTTTTGATGTTTTATTTATTTTTTATCTATTATTATTTTCTGATATTTACTGTATGCAGTAAGATTGAGGGCCATGGTAGCTCCCTGGTAGAGTGCACTTCAGGAACTGACGAGCCAGATGTTGCATGTTTGAACCCGACTCAGGGCATTAGGAACGGCGTCCGGCCTCATTCCTCCGAGCTCCATCCAAGTCCACCCCCACAGCATGGGGACTAATCATGACATATGAAAATGGACCTCTCGCTGTATGCAGTGAGATTGGCCAAATCCTCTTTCCATAACATCCCACACCGCTTTCATAGCATTCAAAATAGTCACACACGGAGCACCCTGTGTCACCTTTAGCCTTGGTCACAAAATGTGCGTCGATGTTTTCATAGTGTGGATTGTGGTTGAGGCTGGGCTTTTTCTTCAGGAAAAAGTGGAACTAGCCTGTTGGACCACATGTCCCAAACCCACTGTGTTTATAGCAATGGCCTGTCACTACACAGATGATCTCATCCCAATTCAATAAAATCAGGAAAAATGTAAACACTCGCTCAACACACCCATCCGGACCAACTCATCCCTCCTGCATGAGGGGCTTTCTTTCCAATGGCAGTAAACGAAGCGGCACTCTGCTATAGTTACATTTCATTTCACATGAATGACATGAAAACAATCCCAGATCACAGGTTATAACCGTATCTTTTTATGTAACCAACATGATCAAAGTGATTCTTTTCCATTTAAATAGCACAAAGCCGTAGAATTGAATGGTGACCCATTCGGGGTGTTTCCCTCCTTTTCGCCGAATGAGAGTTGGGATAGGCTCCAATATCACTCCCTGACCCGAGTTTGGATAAGTGATTGATGATGAATGGATGGATGGATTGATGGATAGATGGTAAATGATAGTTCATGAATATGTAAAATGCGTCACTTCCTGTGCGTGGATATAGATTTACAAAATAAGCACAGGATGTGCGCTCGGCATTTAACGTACAGGTGAATTGGCACATTCAGGTAAGGAAGTTAGTTTTGGTCATTTCAGTGGGGCGTGGGTGATATTTTTTATCATGAAGGGCAGTTGAAAGGTAGCATTTTAGCATGAAAACCTTCTCTCATGCAGGTCTTACAGGGCAATGCTGAATGTGTGAATAATCTGCAGAAGTATAGAGGTTATCCCAGCTTCCTAAGCTGTCGTGTTTTGCTCTTTATGGTTTGTGTCCTCATCGGCCAAGGTCAAATCCCTGATATGTACAAACACACATACCTGGCTAATCGGTTAAACTTGTCTTGAACTGAATTGACTCTTACCATTCCCTCAGTCATCCTTTGTCTTGGACTGCTTTTCCTCTTCAGCTCCCCTGCCTCCCCTGCCTCCTCCACCTCATCATCATCATCCTCTTTCTCCTTTTTTATGAGGATATAAGTGCAGGCGGATCTATTACCGGACCCTGCGGATGTACTGAAACAAAATGAGAGACTTTGATTTTCTAATACCATTAGGCTCTGTGTGCGTGTGTGTGTGTGTGTGTGTGTGTGTGTGTGTCTGTGTGTGTGTGTGTGTGTGTGTGTGTGTGTGTGTGTACTTTCACATGTG
>OMLC01048787.1:0-14961 GCA_900302585.1 Regalecus glesne | reverse complement strand
TTGTTATTCACCACAACATACTACTAAAGCACATCATGAAATTCACAGAGCCACATCTGCTTGCAGTCAGCTCAGACTGAAGAAGTCACCTATTTGAGTGACGTAACATTTCTGAATAAACTTCTGATCCAGTTGAACCGATTCACCTCTCTGGCGAGGGACAGAACTGCACTTTTTCATTAATGCCGAGACCGCCACGTTGTTATGGGACGTATTAACAACAAAAGTTTGTAAGTCATGCTAAATCTCAACTTGTGATTTTAACATTGTTGCAAGGACAGCAGACTGTGTCGTGAGTTTGTGTGCCTTGACCATGAGCCCTGTGCAATCATCTGTCGACCAGAAAGCTTTCTCCACGTATCAGGCCGCCGCTCCCTCCCAGAGCTCAGCACTGCCGACAGATCAGTCCATGGAGCTTAAAGGCACTGATTAGACAAGACAAAAAGCAGTGATCCTGTACCAAGGATAACAGCATGAGTAAGGGAGGGCATGAGGCATGGTAAGAGCAGCAGGTTAAGTAAAGGGAACCATGTGAAAGAGCCAGATGAAGTGGGCCATAGCAGTAAAGATGAAGTGGGCCATGGCAGTGAAGGGAAGCTTGTTCAGCAAGGGACGGCTAGTTCAAGGGAGACTATCTAGGGAGCTCAAAGATTACTTGCAGAGCCGAGGAAATGCACAAAAGAACCGTGCCTCGTCTCAAGTATGCCACAATTGGTATGATTCCATGAACTGATTTCATATTTGTCGTACCCAGTGTTTGGCTGATGGAAAGCATGGCCACACATCCAGATGTGAAACATGTGTGACTCAGTGCTTTTCATCATAGAGGAAAATTGCTAACACTTCATCTTTAGGGACATGTACACAGGTTCATGATCAAGGTTCATAATTCATCAAATTCCCGTGTTCATTATTGTCTTTGTGTTGTTTTATTCATCTGTACCTTTAATGGTTGTCATGACTATCAGAACCAAATTTACTTCGAGTCTGTGTGATTTTGGTTAAATAAAGTTTGAACTAAATTAAGTCAAAGGTCTATGGCATTCTAAGTGTTTTTGAATGATCTTATTTATATGTAAAGGCTATGTAGCTAAGTGCATTGTTACTTCCAGATGTCAATGTCCAATGATTGCACATTTCAGAAAAGGTTGGCCAAACCAGCCGATGTTGAGAGTGCAGTTGCAAGCCAGGATAGAAACCAAAATGTATTTCACCAGTGGATCTGTACCAACACCCACTAGCTATGCCCCCCCCACGTCTCGATACCGGCAGGTCTCATTTGAACCATAAAATGACCGAACAGGTGCGGATATGGTAAATTAGTCTGCATTTGGGTCTTATGGCAGCATGAAGATAGAGCCCCTTGTCTGCATTAGTGTGTCCATATGTGAATGTATGGATGCATGTATGTGAATATCTATGAAGGGCATACTTGTCTTTTCAATGCGATTCAATTCACCTTCATTCATGGACACTTTTATCCAAAGTGATGAACATTTGAGTTAGATACACTGCACATTGGCCAGGTCTCCCTCTTAGTAGCTGGGAGTTCCACCACTGAACCCCCAATGTAGATTATGGCAATGAATATCCTCCAATTAGACAATAGATGATTTGTTCTCCATGTCTTTATCAGGGATGAAAGCTCTGCGAAAAATTCTTCAGAATCGTGCTTAATTTTCTCTGGCCAAAATAATATTCAGACATGATCCCTTTCTTTCTTTAGTAGGGAATGTTAGAGGGGCGGCATGGCTCAGGGGGCAAGAGTGGGTCATCTGGTAATCAGAAGGTCACTGGTTTGATCTCCGGCTCCTTCAGAAAGCGTGTTGAAGTGTCCTGGAGTAAGACACTGAACCACTAACTGCACCCTGGGCGTGTCAGCTGCCCACTGTTCCCGTTCAATAACATGGCTGAAATGCAGAGGTCACATTTCATTGTAAGAACGCACTAACCAAATAAAGTGGCTTTCCTTCCTTTCCTTTTTTTGTAAGATTGCCTTTGGGAACTGATGAGCCCTTCCTGACCCTGAGGCGTCGGGAAGGGCATCCAGGCTTAAATCCCCCAAGCTCTATCCAAGTCTGTGTCCACTCCAGAGAAGAGGGACAGAGGTTTGTACTGTGTAAAGTTATTTCATTCTTCTCCTATCTAATTCGATTCCACTCCCCGGTATTCCACACAGCAAGAGTCTCATAAAATTTCAACAAGGCATTAATGGATCAGCTTAGAAAACATGATTTTATCCATGTCTCTGTCAGATAGCATTTCTGAGAGGTGCATTGCCAAAAGTGAGTCACTCATGTCGCAACAGCCTGTTGAGTAATTAACTGACCCATGAACAGACACATAAAGAGATCTTTTAAAATACCGGCGCTCGGGACAACCAATAGAAATACACCTCAGGATATTGATAAGGTGTGTTCAGACATAAAACAGCTCCAGATAGTTGTGCTAAGACTGTATTGGCTATGAGAGCAAGCGATGTGGATGATGGGGGGGGCAACTCTGACGGATGGGATAAACCTGTAGCTGAATTAATAAATCCAATTTGCCGTCTGACTGTCTAGCAAAAGTGGTCCTTCTCTCACTTATAGGAAAACTCCGGTTTTATAACTCGAAACACATCTTTATAGCTTCTGCTCTCAACTTACCTGGAGGTAAGTTTACAACAGGGGGTCATAGAGGGTAGTGGAATTTGAGTCAGACGTGTTTCAACTTATTCAATTCAACTGAGTTTTTTGGACAGCTTATTAGGAAACAAAAGTGCAGGCTTAAAGCTATTGGCCAAACTATAGCAATGCCTGAATCACTTTGACTGCACTATTTATTGACTGGCTACTTGTGGGCCTCCCAGTCAGGTATTGTGGGTTTAATCCCTCTGCGGGGCATTAGGAAAGGGCATCCGGCATCCATGCTCAATAAATCTGTGGCATACGTTGTAAAGTGCTTTGAGTGGTCACAAGACTTGACAAACGTCATATGAAAAAGAGTTCATTACCATTTATTTGGCTGGTGTGACTGAGAAGTCAAAGATGAGGAGAAATCCCGTACACGGTCTAACTGAGGCACCAGGGTTTCTTGCTGTTAAAAAAGATGGATTTAAAGGAACAGTTCCCCCGAAGACGAAAATTTCCTCATGATCTACCCATAACCGTGCAAGTTGAAAACCAGATGTCTTTTTATCCACACAAAACACAAGGCGGCTTGCACAACTGTGTAGCAGCCTTCTTTGAAACAACACAACTCGATGGGTGCCACTTTTTATTAGTTCCACAAAAAGGAGGAACAAAAGATAAATAAATCCTCCAAATTATTCTACACCGTTCTTGCAGCCTAATCCAAGGCTTCCACAGATGAATGCTCACAAACCAAGGGAAACGCTCTTATGCTTATACTGTTATCTAGCACAAGTCTCCCACTAGTTTGGTTAGAAAAAAAAGTTCTCTCCAACACAGCCCCAGGCCTTATGTGTCCATGTTCCGTAAGACAAGAACTTGCGAGAGTTCTCTCCTACAGTGCTAAATCCGTGCTTACACTGCTATGTGACACAGGCTAACGACACAGACCGAGTGAGCTCTGCACAGGTGAGTTGTGACGCTGAGCAGATGTACAAAGGAGCAAATGTCTCAAGACTTTGATTCAGAGGAGGAACAAAAAAAATTAACAGACCATGCCCCTAAGCCCTAACATGTGTGCCGTCCTAAAATTTAGAAACCCAGGGATATTTACAGGGACAGTGCCAGCCGCGGGACAATGTGACAAACGCACGGACTGACCACAACGAACGGGGCGTTGGGTCACTGTAACACCATACGAGTCAACTTTTCCCATACTTCTCTTCACAATAGTTTCAGGAGTGTCCTTGCTTTTCTTCACGGAGCTTTTTTTGGACAGTCACTCTGGCAAATGATGTTCTCTGTGTACTTGAAGGGAACGGAGGGATTCAATGGTGGAGTCGGGATCCAGGCGAAGAGCCACAGCCTTAGTCTCTCTGGGTCATGAAGTTTAAGAAAAGTCACAGCTGCATCCTGCAATGATGATCGCTCAGAGTCCTACAGACCTTTCTTGATTGGAGCATCCAGGGAAAGCACAAGCTTTCACCATTTTTAAATGATCTGTGCTAGGGAGAGAAACTCCAGCAGCTAGGCATCAGACCAAACCTAAATTGTGAGTTATTTCTTCTTCTTCTTGTTCTCTTGTTATGGCGGTCGGCAACCAACTTGAAGGTGCCTACAATGTAAGCATTGAAGTGCAGGAGAATTCATCATGACTTCTGCTCCCTATGGGTTAGTGGTTTGTTTAAACCAGGCGAACTCTCGCGAATGATCATCTATTAGAATGTGGACACGCAAGGCCAAAAGTGAGGACTTTTTAAAAATCAAACTGGTGGTGAAGTTTGGGCTAAATAATGCTGCAACTATAAGTCTCTTCCACTTGGGGTGTGATCGTTTGGCTTCGGATGACTTGGATTATGCTGCACGAGCTGTATGGAATATTTTGGATTTTTGTTGTTGTTGCCTTTTTGGGGAAGTACTGAAAAGCTCTACCAAGTGATTTCTATTGATTTGAAGAAGGCTGGAAATGAGTTGAGCTAACTTCCTCCTTCTGTGTCGAGTGGACAAAGACCTGCCTTGGTTTTCAACTGACACAAGAGTGAGTAGACACAATTTCTGTTTTCGAACTGTTCCTTTAACAATTGTGTTCAGTTGCCTTGAAAGACACCATTCTGCCGATGATAACGTGTCCGAAATCTCCAAAATGAAGCCTGAGGGTAAAATAATGTTTGTGACTTTGAGTAAGATAGCAGGTTCAACATCAATACGTCCCAGTGTGTGCATTAGTCAAGCAAAGACATACTAAATATTATCCCAGCTTAGTTTGTGACATGAAACAGGAGAATGATTTCAAATGATGGAGACAACAACTGTCTCAGGCACTGTTTATGGTATATAGTGTCTTTTTTATGTTGTTATAGGTACGTAACCAGATCCATTTTTGCATGTCAGGACTAAGCCCCATTTTGTGGGCGTGGACATGGACATAGATGGATGAACGACTGTTTATCACTCAGACCAAATTGACTTGACCATGAACGTCTTAAAAGCTAGATATTAGCTAGCAAATTGAATCATTGAATTTCCTTCAGGATTTCAAAAAAAGCTTTTAGATGTGTAAAGTGTGTGATAACCCTATGTTCTTGGATTAATGGCGATAAAAATGTTTAAAGATTAAATGTATCGCAACTGCCATGGAGCATGTTCCGTAATCCTTTTTTTGTTTTGTTGCATTATTAAGTTGTCCTTTACATAAGACTTTGTTTCACCATAGCAGGACTCATGAGTCCCCTCGTACTCTTGAAGGCCCTATATTCTACTGCCTTCAAGTACATCATCCTGCCTCAGTAGTGGGACTGTTTGAACATCAGCCAATGAATGGCCATCCATCATGTCACAGGACATGGAGCTGGACATGCTGTAGTAGACCATAATGTAGTTGCTGTCCTTCATCAGCTCAAACATCTGGCATCTAAAGTCCTTTCTCTTGTAGATCTACATCTGGTAGGTCCCTCTGTACATGAGGATCAGACGATAGGATTTGATACAATCCCTAATGTCCATCATGCACATGTCAGCGTACTCATCCTTGCTCATGATGTATTGGTTTCCCTTTGGCAGAAGTGATTTCCGTCAGGGCCTTCAGTAATGACCCCCCCCACACACACACGCACACAAATGTCTCATATTGGTGCCAATACAGCTAACACAGTCACATACAAAACACATTAGCGTACAATTTTGGATCAATACCAACAAGACAGCTGATCAACATCCACAACAGCACATCACTACAGCAGCATCACCATCAGATGTTCTTTTGTGTTAGTCGCCAACCAGACTGCCCACTGCCCACGCTGAGTGCACTCTCCCATTCACTGATGCTTAGACAGAAACCACCTCTTTTTTCATCTATTGGGAAAAGGGACCCGTCTGTGTTCAAACGATGCAATTTTCATCATATAAAATTAATGTAGTTGAGGGAGACTGATTCATTTTAAAGCAATAAAACAACAGTAAGAAAAAACGACTCATTTTATTATAGCTACAGATATGACTTCAAGCTGTGACTATGATTAATCCTGCTCTTGAACCGGTATTTTTAGAGTGGGATTTTAACATCGAGGTCTATGGCACCTCTGCGACTAAACGCCCTCAATGATGTCTGTTAAACAAACATGGTGGCAAGGTGAAGGATTATTGGTTCATCCAGTGTTTCTTCAGTTCTACTGTGACAAGATCAGCACTGAATCTTCATCTTCTTCTTTCGGCCCGTTCCCTGTTTTTCAGGGGTCACCACAGCAGGTTGTATAGTTTTCATTGGTCCAGCACTAAATGACTTGCTAAATATCACAAAAGGGTGAATCAGTTCAACTGGACAAGAAGTTTATTCAGAAAAGTTTCATCTCTCATACAGGGGACATCTTCAGTCTGAGCTGACTGCAACATCCCCATCCTTATAAACAATGCAGTTGCATGCTAATCAACAAAGGCTGAGCTCATATGCAAGTTGGTCATCGACTTCACATTCATTGGTAATAAGTACTATTGAGAGGATTGAGGAATAGCTGCAATCACAGCATTGTAAGAAGTTCAGTGACAGAAGTGACAGATGTACTTGTAGCCCCCCCCTTTGTTAAAAGATGGTCATTTTTTCATTACACAGATGAGCTGCTTCAAACCAGCATGAGCAACCAGCCTTAGTCAATTAAGCTAGAGTGAGAAAGAGTGATGATAGCGAGAACAAATGAGATTTTAACCACTGCAACCATAAAAAAATCATAACTGCACAGAACACATTTTAGGCTGGTAGGTCTGGTAGTTTACAAAATCTGATGTGGAGGTCTGGCTGGTGCATAGGGTCTGATGAGTCTCTGCAGGTATCCAGGTGCTGACTCCTTGACTGCCTGGTATGGAAGCACCAGTCTTAAATTTGATGTGAGCCATTACAGACAGCCAGTGGAGGGCAGTGAGCAGGGGGGTGACATGGGAATGTCTGGGGAGGTTGTAGACCAGGTGATCAGCAGCATTCTGGATGAGTTGTAGTACTATTCACAGAGGATCAGGTAATATTTGCAATCACAGGATTAGGATGATGATGACAGATGTACTCTTAGACCCTACCTTTGTTCAACAATGGTCGTTCCCTCTTTACAAAAATGCCCCCCTCCTTCAAACCAGCGTTCTTCACTATCAAGGATGTGAACATCATCATCTTGAATGAGTGGCCACTCGCCTGTAGGTGGGTGTAGACCACAGAGTCCTGACCCGACGTGTTGGCTCTCCTATGCTGCGCCATCCTCTTAGCCAGCGTCTGTTTGGTCTCCCCGATATACAAGTCACTGCAGTCCTCCTGGCATTTAACAGCGTACACTACATTACTCTGTTTGTGCCGGGGGACCTGATTCTTGGAGTGGACCAACTTTTGGCACAGTGTGTTCAGGGGTTTGAAATCAACCGAGACATGGTGCTCAGAAAATACACCTCAACTGCCCCAAAACTCCCGCCACATAAAGAATCCCAACAGGTTTACTTAGGCAGCTGTTCTTCCTCCTTTGATTAGCTGATGCATCGTCTGGGAGGCTTTCTGGCTTTAACAAACGCCCAGTTGGGATAACCTGAGGTAGGTATCTCCTCCATCGGCCTTAGCTTTGTCCACGAGTGCTTTTGCGGTTTGTACAGTTTTTTCAGCAAGGCCATTACTCCAAGAGTAATGTGGGCGTGGCAAGATGTGCATGGCCTCCTATGACTTTGGAAACAACTAAAACTCCCATGACTTATACTGTGGCTCATTATCTGAGACCACAGTCTCTGTGATGCCATGCCAGGAAGAGGCTGCCTTTAGCTTGTGAACTACAGCTGCTTGATGTGGTGCTTGGAAGTTTGTCCAGTTCAAAGAACCTGCTGTAATCGTCAGTGGTCACAATGTAGTCCTGGTTGTTCCAGGTAAACAGGTCTGTCCCCACAACCTGCCAGGCCCTCCCTGGGATGCGGTGAGGCATCATGGGCTCCTTGGTGTTTGATGGTTGGCATTCCTGAAACACTGGGCAATTTCTGTAAGTTTCATCGATGCGTTTGCACATTCCTTGCGAGGACAAAATGTCCCGCACTCACCATTTAAACTTTCCCATGCCAATAGGACCTGCATGGAACTTAATCAACATCTCTTCTCTGAGCCTGGCAGGGATAATGATTTGCTCCCCTTTAAAGATCATCTCATCTCAGTAATTCCAAAATTCAGATATGCTCATTTCTTTCTTTCCTCAGGCCATTCTTCCAGGATAACTTGGCTGAGCACCTTGAGTTGTGCAGCAATTTCCGTCACTGCTTTGATCTCATACAACCTGGAGTCACTCACCAGAAAGTTGTTGGGACAGCTTGTGCACCTGCAAGTCCATCCCTTCACTGAGGCTGTTGTCGTGAGAGGTGGGATACTTTTTGGAGAGTGTGTCGACAACCAGGATATCTTTATCAGGACAATGTACGATTGCGAGTGTACTTTTGCAGCTGGAGTATCATTCTCTGTAGCCTTAGTGGAGCTTTGGTGAGACGCGTCCTCATGATTGACTCAAGAAACTTGTGTTGAGATTCCACAGGGATGTGCCGGTCATAAGTGTACTGAGGAAACCATCTGAATCTATACAGAATGGCCTACATCTCCTTCTCGATTTGTACATAGTTAATTTCACCGTCTGTGCGGGATCAGGATGCATAGCTGATGGACCTCCTTTTGTGCATTGCCACAGCACCCAGCCCATACTTGAATGCGTCCACTTGTAAGCTGAGATTCTTGGCAGGATCGAAGGAAGCAAGGACTAGCCCTGGCTCTCTGGTGATTATGTCTTTCATCCTCTAGAATGCAGCATCATGCTGTTTGTCCCACAGCAATGCATTGGACTGCTGTAGCAACTACCTCATGTTGGTCTTGGAGAGGCTGGGAACAAATGTTTCTAAGTAATTAACCATGCCTAACATCTCCAGTTCTGAATAGTTCTTTGGCACCTCCATCTTCTTGATGGCAGATATTTTCTCTGGATCCGGTTTGATGCCTTCAGCTGAGATGCCATGTACCTCAGTGGCTTCCATTGTGCATTTGTCTGGGTTGAGCCAGATTCTTCTCTCCTGTGATCTCTGCAGCATAGCATGACGGTTTTTGTCATGCTTCTCTCTGTTCTTGCCATAGATGTCTACAATTGCAGTTACTCTATGGAGGCCTTCATATAGCTCAGAGATTTTTTGCAGGAATTCATCCTGAGCGGAGGCAACGACAAATGATAAGCACAGAACAGAGTATTGTCCAAATGCTGTATTGAATGTTGTTAATTTTAAGGATTCCTCAGAGAGGAATCATTAATAGTTTGGGTGGAATGTCCTCTATTGTTGGTAGTGGGTAATGCGGGTGCTTTTTAGCCTTGTTCAGCTCTCTGGGGTCCAAGCAGATTCTCAGCTTGCCTGAGCATGGCGTTTCAACGACGTTGACCGACTTCAGTCGGTTCAATCACTTTTTTAAATGAATCGAATTAAAATAATTAGATTCCCTTATCAGTCAGACAAGGTGAAATCTGCATTTCTAACCCATCCTATTGTATAGGAGTAGTAAGCTGCCACCATGTGTTGCTCGGGGAGCAGTTAGGGGTTTGGTGTCTTGCTCAAGGACACCTCGACATGCTTTATGCAGGACCAGGTATCGAACCTATAAGCTTCCAATTGCCAGACAACTGCTCAACCCACTGAGCTATGCCGCCCCCATATACCTTGGTGATGATCTCTGCAATCTCCATGCATTGGAGTTCCTCCTTCAGGAAACTGCGTAGGTGAGGGGTGTCCTTCTCTGTGGGCAGACCACTGCTGCTGGGTCAGTGTGCCATCTCCAAGCATGCTTGTAGTCCTAGCACAGGCCGTGCTTGAGTATCTGCAATGTAAAAGTTCAGCATTAAGACACACTCTTTGCATTTACATCTCAACATGCATGTACCTTTTACAGAGTTGTTCTCTTATAGAGCCAGTTATTCTGCATGGGTTGGACTGAGGCCTGCACTCATCTTTCAAGTTGTGATATTTTCTTAGGGGGATTATGTTTAAGTGCATCCCATTATCTATTTTTGTATTTTGTTAAAAAAAATTATCCCCCTATGGCAGAATCACTGCTCGCTTTGATACCCCTCTAGAACATCGACTGGAAGGAGGAAGCCGTAGCATGCGAGTTTTAAAAGTCACAAGGCGACTAGCCCCCAATTTTGCACATCATGGTCTCGCAGGGAAAGGACAGTGTTTGGAGGAGAAAGAAGCGAGAGCCCTTTCCCTTCACTTAACTGAGAGGCCTGGACGACCCAGAGGCGGACACCAGTGAAACTAGACTACTTTATCCAATCTAAACCCCTATGAGGCTTAGCCAATTAGGCCCCACTAACTTTGGACCTCTGGCCGTGAGCGGTGATTGGAAACGGCACGGCCGGGATTCGAACACCCAGCTGCATGACGCAGAAATGCGCTAAACATTGCCTTAACTTACGTCACTTTAAGTTTAAACTCATGCTCTGTGCCCTCTTTCCCATTTCTCCATCCATCCATTGTCAATCGCTTATCCGAAATCAGGTCATTGGGGAGCAGGAGCCTATCTCAGTCCTCATTGGGTGAAAGGCGGGATACATCCTGTATAGGTCACCAATCTTTCACAGGGCAGAGCAGTTAGGGGAACAGTGTCTTGGTCAAGGACACCTTGACATGCTTCTCTGCAGGTGAGGGGATCGAACCTCCAATCTTCCAATCACCAGAAGAACGCTTTACCCTAGCCATGCCGCCCCTTCCTAATTTTTACCTAAAAGGAAAAAGTTGGTCTGTTTCTGAAAAATTCTTCCCCCTCTGCCTAAATATACAAAAAAACATGAATCTGCCTCTTCAACTGACATACTCTTTCTCAATTCTTGCACTGACTTCTTATGGAAGTTATTAGTCCTAGAAACCTTGGCAACGTGATTCCATTTACTCGATTTATTGCACCGTTTTGCTTTTGCGGGGCACTTTTCTCTTTCCCCACGCATTCAATTTCCCTAGTATCCAGAGTTCCTGCACCCCTCACTTTAAAGACTTTCTCTGCTTTCTCTGGTCTGGGGGAGACTGTGCAGGGCATTCTTTGAGCAATACCCGTGTTCAGCCTGCACTAGTTGTTCACGTAGGCTGTTTGTAGTACAGCTAAGTCTTTATCTGCGCTTGGGTTAGCTCGTATCGTCTAGCAGCGTCTGTAGCTTTATCTTATATCAGTCCTGATCCGACATCTGAGAGTTTCTCTCTCACTTTGGCTGAATGTATTCCAAACACGATGCGACTGGTAACTATCTCATCCCCGTTTGAATAATCAGTCTTTTGCTAGCAGCTTCAATGCCGTGCAAATTGCTCAAACGACTCGTTCGGTCATTGAACCTTCTTGTGGAACTTGTAGCTAGAAAATATCGCATTGTTTTTTTCCGGCATTCCACATGCTTCAAAACGGCCGTAATAACATTTCAGTACCTTAGCTTCATCTGCGCTGAGAACCCATGTGTTCAAGATATCTCTCCCTTTCTCTCCGATCCACAGGAGGAGGTAGCTGTACTTCTCTTGTCCTTTACTTTTCAGCAGGCCTGCAAATATGAGCTCCACATGGTGTCAGGACTTTTTCCATTCTCCCAGTAAGTCCACAGAATCCCCATCCATCTTGGTGAGGGATCTCCAGCGATGTACATGTTCATCCAACTTCTGACGCTATGTCCTATTTGCATACATTCGTCGAATAAATATTCAGAACTACGGGAAATAAACTTCAAGTATTTATTTGAAAGCAGAGATGCTACCGACTGCACTCCGCCAAGGTAAGTGAACAAACCCCTTTGAAGGACCTCCTGCTGACACGCTATTGCTCGAAGGTGTTCAAACATGTGCCTGTTGTAAAAAACAAGATATCCACAGGCCATGTATATTACGCTGCTCATTATGTTCATTCTAGTGAAAGTCATTGTGATAAAATGTTTAGTACTGATGCTTCTCCTCCTGTTAGTGTTATGGTGCTTTCTCTTTGATTTACAATCTATTTGGACACCATGTTTTTTTTTTATAACTGAGCCATATCAGATCCAGGAGCCGTACTGTCTGAAGCCCTATCCTTAGAAACCCACAAAGCACAGCAGTTTGTGAATATTCTACTCAAAACCATCGGAAAAGTCAGTCTGAAAAACGTAACCAGAAATAATAGAACTGTTTTTCATTTTCGTAAAAACAAGACCTGTGGAATTTGATCTCTGAATTTAACTCACCCCAACGTATTAGAGCAGTAGGCCGCTATAACACCCACAATAAATAATTGACTTAGTTGCTTTGTCCCAGTAGTGTATGCAAAATTTTGGCAATAAAAAAAGTGGATCACTACTGTAGTAGGTTGGTCTCCCTACAACAGGGTAATCTAATTAGAAGTTGGCTATGTCTTAAAAATGTTGGGGGGGTTAAACAAACTTGCCAAAAGACTTATAACAATTGCGAGAACCACTTCCAATACTTTTGTTGGGGCAGGATAGCTCAGAAGGCAAGGGCGGTTGTCAAGTGGTCACAGGATTGATGGTTCGATCTCCGATCCCTGCAGAAAGCATGCCAAAGTGTCTTTGAGTAAGATGCTGAACCCCTAACTGCTCCCCAGGCACTGCAGCTGCCCACTTCTCCTGTACAACAGGATGGTTAAACTCTAGAGAATAGATTTAGTTGTATATATGTATAATGACAAATACCCAAAGCTTCTTGCTGTAAGCTTGATTTACTTAACGGATGAGGTATTAAAACTGATACTTTGATCAAAATATATCTCATCCTATTTTCTGTTTCCGGGGCAGCATGGCTCAGGAGGTAAAGTGGATTGTCAAATAATTAGAAAGTCACAGGTTTAATCCCCAGCTTCTTCAGAAAGCATATTGAACTGTCCTCGAGTAAAACACTGAACCCCCAACTGCCCCCTGGGTGCTGCAGCTACTCACTTGTCACATGGAATAGAATGGGTTAAATACAGAAGAAACATTTCGCTGTAGGAATATAACAACCCAATAAAGGGGCTTTTCTATCGTAGTATATGTGGAAATAGTCATCTAAATAAACTACCTTCCTAAACCTACTCACAGTAACCAAACCGTTACCTTGAGTGTATTAATCTGGTTGGTTTTGTAGTCCGTTAATACTTCCTCACAGTGAAAATCATGGAAAAATAACTGGATAAATGTTGAGCTTCAGCAGTCCTTCATCACTTATGAACTGATAAGACAATGAAAACAAAACAGGAATAGAATTCCGTGTTTAAATTGTAGACTATTGGAAACACGGTGTTGAAAACCCCCAAACAGCACAAGATAACATAAAAAGAAAGTTTTCCAGCTATCAAAAATCGCAGATGGAAAATGAATCCATCTGGTTAGACTGATTTAAAAGTAATGACAAGAATAACCACATCTTTCACGTTCATCTGTAAACTTGGATAAGATGTTAGAGACGACTTAAGACTACGTGATACCGTTATATTTAGCAACGGGTCTTTCTCCTCTTTCCCCTCTCATCCACTTCATTTCCATAGACTCATGTTTAGCTTCATTCACATTGTTAATTGTAATCATTATTTGGATTTGTACTGCCATGAATGGATATTTGTCTCATCTCTCTTATGTTTTGCCCATTATAAATTATTTGCGGCAAAAAGAAAAGCTGTAAAGCAACACAATATCTGCTTGTTTACTCAAAAATAAAACCATCTGTTTTTGAAAGGATGAGGCTCTCGAGCCATGTGAGGCCTGCCACGCGTTGATACGTCCCCGATGAGAGCAGGATTTGGCTCATGTCTTGTTTGCTGACAAAAGCTGAATATAGTGGATGTCTCCAGGGCTGAGATGAGCGCTGTGAAGGAGTGGAATGTCTGCTCCAACATGACTTACTGGAGAGGCCAAACACATCCATGTTGAGTCTGCAAGGGGCCTCAAGGTGAGGGCTGGAGTTGAGCTTTTTTGCACCATAAACTCTAGCTGACATCTCTGCACTTTGTGATGCTCCTGCAAAAGTCTTACCCTGCTTTAGACAAATACTCTTTCGTAACGGGAGGCTAAACATAAATGTCCAACATAAATATCAAAACAGTGCTTTACCCTTCTGGCTGAAAGTGAAGATTTAGGAGTCAATAAATGCTTTAGCAGAACTAGAAAAGACTGAAGATTACAGGTGAAAACAGGGTTTCTGAAACCAGTACCAGAAATTTAAATTGTAACTTATTTGACCTTATAACACTGTGGAGGGACCTCTGTGTCAACACCATTTTATTGCCAGAACAATATTTGGAGCTGAAAAGGATCCGCTTAATTTTGTCAATGCTTGTCATGACAAATATTATTCTTACAATAAAATATATACCCGGCATTCAAACAATCCTGTATAGGAGCAGTGGGCAGATGCAGACATCTTTTAAAGTGAGAATCTTCGAGAGTTCCACTTTAGGAATAATGACTAATTGCAAATGAAAAGTGGAGGGTAGACGCCTTTGAGATGTTTATTGTCACTCCAGTTTTACAAGTACATCCATCCATTGTCAACCGCTTATCTGAAGTCGGGTTGCATGGGAACTGGAGCCTATCCCAGTTCTCACTGGGCGAAAGGCAGGAAACACCCTGGAAGAGTCCGAATCCATCACGGGGTAGAGCAACTAGGGGAACAGTGTCTTGCTCAAGGACACTTCGACACTCTTTTCTGCAGGTGTGGGGCTTGAGCCAGCAACATTCCGATTGCCAGACGACCGCTCTATCCACTGAGCCATGCTGCCCCTTTGTGCAAGTACATTCATTCGAAATTCGTAGGCTGGGAGACTCCATAACAAAAACATGAGATAAAGACAACATACAATATATAATAAGAAGTC